>ML358420.1:0-54677 GCA_005239505.1 Nicotiana paniculata | reverse complement strand
CCCAGATTATATTTGCAGCGCCCGTTTAGTCTTTTTATAGGACATAGTTGAGCGTGATCAGAATGCGATTCCTAGAGTTGAAACAACTCCGTTATTTCATATGGGGTTTGCCTGCAAAATTTGACGTAATTCCGGGTTGATTTGATAGGTTCCGACACGAGTTTTAGAAGTTGGAAGATTTGAAAGTTCATAAATTCGATTCATGGTGCGATTCGTAGTTTCGACATTGTTTGATGTGATTTGAGACCTTGAGCGAATCCGTGTTAGGTTATGAAACTTGTTGGTATGTTTAGACGGGGTCCCGGGGGCCTCGAGTGAGTTTCGGATGGGCTACATGCCATTTCCTTCTATTTGTGGACTCATGTTTTCTGTCATCTGGCTTCCTTCATCGCGTTTCCATCCATGTATCCGCGTTCGCATAGTGTTGTTTTGGAAGATGAAATATTTTCTCTGTGTTCGCATGCTTCTTTCCGCGATCGCGTGCTTCTCCATTTCCCTTCTCCGCGTTCGCAGCTGACTCCTCGCATTCGCATAGTAGAAACCAGGCATTGGTGATCATTTACCCTTCGCATTCGCGTGTTCCCTTGTGCATTTGCGAAGGTTCCTGTCTTCGCGTTTGCGGCCCTTTTCTCTCGTTCATGTAAGGTCTTCTGGGAAGCCTTCATTTTTTCCTCTTCACGATCCCGAGAGATGTTCCGTGATCGCGATGCATTAACATCTGGGCAGAATATAAAGTTCTCTATTCTGAGGGTTAGCCATTTTCACCATTTTTGGAGTTCTAGAGCTCGGTTTGGAGCGATTCATCGTGAGTTTTTCAAGAAAATCGATTGGGTAAGTGTTCTTCACCTAAAATTTATTATATTCTATGATTATATCTTTATTTTTATCACTAAATTAGTGTTTTGAGTTGAGGAAAAATGGGGGATTTTGAAGAAAACATTCAAAATGAAATATCATGATTTGAGGGACGAATTGGTATCGGATTTCAATAATTTTAGTATGGTTGAACTCGTATCGGAATGGGTGTTCGGGTTTTGTGAAATTTGTCGGTTCCAAGGTGCGAGCGCGGGGGTCGAATTTTGGGTTGATTTTTAATTTTTGATAAAGGTTGAAGCTTTATGATCCGTAATAGTTTCTTATGTATTTTATTTATGCTTTGAAGTTATTTTGGCTAGATTTGAGCCGTCCGGAGGTCACTTCACTCAAGAAGTTCGTTTTAGAGTGTCCGTCTATCTTCTTTGATCTAAGTATCTTGCCTAACTTTGTGTGGGGGAACTACCCCTTAGGATTTGAGTCTTCTATGCTAATTGTATCATGTGAAGTCCGAGTACGTGCTCAGACTTATTTGTCGAAACTTGGCCTTTTAGGGTTGTTAGGACCTTGTATTCACTGAGTATGAAGTTGTTTTTGTTATGATTAAGCTTTCTTAATTACTAGTTTCACCTCTACGTGCTTTAATTGAAATTAATTGCTTCATGATCCACTTTTATCGCCTTTTTGACTCTTATATGACTTAATTGAAGTTGTTACCTCTCCTATTTCCATGCTATCCCTCCCTAATAGCTTCTCTTTAATTGAAAGTATAATTATCTCTTCTGTAATTGTTCATCCTTCATTGAGGTTATGATTATCTTTCCGCTGCTTATCCTTAATTGAAATTGTTGTATCTCTTTCGTAATTGCTCAACCTTAAAACAAGTTTAGGTATCCTATATCTTAGTTGGCTTATCCTTATTTGGAATTATTGACTCGTGATATCTCCCTCGTTGTTGAACTGTATTTTGTGGGGCTGTTGTTACATATTATTTCCCCTCTTGCTGAGTTGTTCTTATTGTGACTAGTATTCTCCATTCTGGTTATTCCTTGTGACTAGTTCTACCGTTTCTTCGTGATCGAAAGTTCTTGAGTTGATTTACTTGTCGTACTCTTGTATTATTGTAATGTTTGCTGTTGTACTTATCATTGTGATGCATGGGGTTTCTTCCATGCGGTTATTGTCGTGATGCACGAGGTTTCTGCCATGCGGTTGTTATTGTGATGGACGAGGTTTCTGCCGTGCGGTTGTTATTGTGATGCACGAGGTTTCTGCCATGTGGGTGTTATTGTGTTGCACGATATTTCTGTCGTGCTATTGTTACTATTGCTATTTGCACATGCGGAGTGACAAGGGGGGATATATATGTGGGTTGCGCATGTGACGAGACAAGGTGGGAATATTATTATGCATGTGTGGCGAGACAAAGTGGGCACTTCATTATTACGCACGTGGAGAGACAAGGTGGGCTATGTCAATGATTGATTTGTGATAACTTGTGATGGCCTGGGGGCATTCTTATTGTTGATGTTTGTGTACTGGCGCACTTACCTGTGTGAGTTTTATCTAGTGGAAAATTGTGGGAAGACATTTTACGTGCTGTCCATTTTCTCGATACTTACTAGCTGGCATGAACTATGTTAGAATACTTGCACAAGCATACATATAGTTAATCCCTCTTATCGGTTAAGAGGATGGACCTTGCTATTGTTGATTATTGATGCACACCCTTGTTTACTTGCCTTGTATGCGAGAATGAATCTATTATCATGTGAGTCGTCAGTGCGGTTATAAGTTTATAATGAGGGCACAAGATTCCAAGTGTTAAGGGTTCCGGAACTGGGACCCGTGAAAATGTGGATATTCTGAGTTTCGGTACTTCGTGGAGGTTATTGGATAAAACCTGGTGTGAAAGAGGTCGCTTTTATTGAGTTGCTACTTTCCCTTCCTTTATATGTGATCACTGGATTCAACTGTGTTCCGTTCATCTACTGTGTCATTATTATGGAGTTCCGCTGTTAGTTGTTTCTTTCCTTTTTCTTACTGCAATTGCCGTATTATTTGTCATTATGCGTAGTTTTTGTTGTACTCTGTAGTTCTCCACTTATACTTGTTCAGATTATTTAGTCCAGTCGATATTTTGCTGTTCCACGTTACTACCCCACTTAGGTTAGTCTCGATACTTGCTAGGTAGCGCTGTGGTGTACTCATACTTCACTTCTGCACATTTTTGTGCAGATCCAGGTATTGCAGATCGTTAGCTAGCTGTTCAGATCTTGCGGTGGAGACTTAAGGTAAACCTGCTACGGCTTTCGCAGGCTTCGGAGTCACCTTCTGATTTTGTATTTACAATGTTTACCCTTACTTCGAAACAATTGTATTTAGAGGTTTTCTAGCAAACTCTATAGAGCTTATGACTTGTACTACCGGTTTTGGGATTATAAAATTCTAAGGAGATTTCTATTTTGTAATTGCCATATGTTAGTTTAAATATTGTTGTTTTTCAGTTAATGTTAGGCTTATCTAGTCCCTAAGACTAGGTGCAGTCACGACACCCAATGGAGGGCAAATTGGGTCGTGACATTGGTATTTCTGGTTTTGCTGGTCGAGGGCTGAGTTTATTTTCATGAGTTAACTGCTTTATTTTCCTGTCATTATTATTATACTACGTAGAGGTTATCGTAAGTGACCCACTTTAGCCTAGTCACTACTTCGTCGAGGTTAGGCTCAACACTTATAGAGTACATGGTGTCAGTTGTCCTCATATTATACTCTACACTTCTTGTGCATACTTTGGAATCGGTCCTAGCAGCGGTCACTAGATTGCCCGGATCAGACATCTGACAGAGACTTGAGGTACAACTGCTCTGCGTTCGCAGCCCTGAAGTCCCCTTCTACTTTATCCTAGCTGTTTACTTCTTTTTAGACAATTTTACTTTCACTCTGACCATTATATGTATTATTATAGTCTCTTGTGCAATTATGATACCAGTTCTGGGTTGTATTTAGATATTTCAGTTGTTATGACTTTTCACACTTTATTTCAAGCTCTATCGCAGTTATTTCAGTTTAATCGACATCAGTTTATTGGAATTGTTAAAAGTGGCTTAAAACTATTCTAAAGTTGACTTTGCTAGCAAGTGAAATGTTAGACGCCATCATGGTCCCGAGGGTAAAAATTCCGGGTCGTGATACCCCCTTACTTTTTACTGTATTCATATCAATGAGTACATAGCTTTAGCAAATTAGATAAATATTATTCATTTGTTCTAATTTATATTCCACACTTGATTGAATATGAAATTTAAGTAGGATTGTGATTATGGACATACTATAATATTTGTGTGGTTATAAAAATTTGTCATTCCGTAAAATGAGATGTCATTTTGAATTATTTTCAAATTTGAAAAGTCCTTATTAATTTTCTAAATGTACTAAAAAAAAAATAATATCATATTTTTGGAACGAATGAAATCTTGCACCACAAAAGTCCCTAGATGCTTTGTGATTTTTAAGAAATTTTTTAGGAAACAACTATGCAAATTGTCGTTATTTTTGTAATCTAATACTAACAAACAAGTAACACAAAAAGAATTTTTGTCGTGACTCTTCAAAATTTTTCTCAAATAACACAAATTTAAATTAAATATTTTGGTCCTCTAGAAATTTGGAAATGCAGATGTTGCCCTTTTGCTTTAAAAAATAATAAATAAAAATATAAAATGATTAAAAGTGAGTTACTAATATATTTGCAGCAAATAACTTAATATATTAAAAAATGTAGGGAGTTGTCGTTACTTGGAAGAAATGCAAAAAGTAAATCTTAATATTAAGCTCAATATAAAATTTTAAAAGTTTAACTGCAATTATAATTTTATCTATTAAGTATTTTATTTTCAAAGGGTAAAAAATTCAATCTGACATTGTGCTTTTGAATCTTTATATTCATTGACTTTTGCTAACCATTATTTCTCATTTTTTTATATTCTTAAATATTTTTATTTTCTCTAATTATTTATTATAATTTTAAAATATTACAAACAACAACAAACAATAATTTTAAAATATTATCTTATAAAAATAAATGAATAAAAACTTTCGTTTGAATGGAAAAATAATTTATTTTTTCGTCCTTTAAAAATAGCTTGTTCTACATGATTGTGTTATGTATTCAATATCTATCTATATTATTATAAAAGTATGAATACAATGTCAATTTATAAAAATAACCTTATAATATTAAGCATAATAACTCATAATAAAAAGACACAACTAAAATTCTAGATATTAGCCTTATAATCATATTAGTTTTTAAACATAATACTACACGTTAGGAATCTTACATGATTACCTTTAAAAATCATATTAATATAATTACTTTCGGGTTGTCTAATTCATATAAAATTGAACAAGTAAATATCTTTAGTCGTGTAATCCTATTACTTATAGGATATACTTTTAAAAAATTCTTATTACTAATTTAATTTGAAAATATATTATATTTTCCAAATCCATATGAGAGCTTATATTATTATAAAAGCATAGATATAATATTAATATATCAAAATAGTCCTAAAATATTAAACGGAAGAACACATAGGGAAATGACATAACTGCAATAGCCTATTTTTTTTTGGACAATAATATTTTCTATGCTAATTTTTAATATTTAAGATTTTAAAATTAATAAATTTTGTCTATTAAATTTCTAATAAAAATATGTAGGAAGTTTTAATAAAATTAATTTCATAAGAATACTTCGTATCGGCAATCATTACCACTCCATAATGTCCAATACAAAGAAAAAATAAAACTAATATTAAATAGACGGCATAAAGAGTTGAAATTGAGAAAAAAAATATCCCCACGATAATATTGTTATATTATATTTAAACTATTTTCCTACTCAAATAATTTTTTTAATCATTTTTCGTGTAATATTAAAAAATACCCAATTATTAAATAACAACTAAGAAAATATTTAAGAATATAAATGTGTGAGAAAGAGAAAAAAAATGGTTGATAAGAGTCAATACCACTAATGATTCTACAAACATCAAGATCTAAAAGTAAAATGTTATATCAATCTTGTACTCTTTGAAAATAAAATTTATGGTGGATTGTCACGACTCAAACATCCCTCCGAAAAACGTCGTGACGGGACCTAGTCTCTACGACTATGTAAGCCAAACCATTCACAGAAAAATACCAATAACGGAAACAAAGTTTAACTTCTAACTGCAATAGATACTGAATAAAAAAAAAATTTGATGCCGCTCGGCATGTACAATAACCAAACTCTAACTTACACATCTTTCCCTAAACCCGGAATATCATGAGTCACAAGATACAGAAAGGAAGTAACATCTCGATACACCGGAGTCTAGTAAAAACAAATACAGAAAGTGTTTGACACGGGGAAGAATAGAAGGGGACTCCGAGGTCTGCGGATGCGGTAGATATACCTTGAAGTCTCCAACAACTACCTCGAACTCACGGATAATGCGGCTGATGACGAACACCTGAATCTGCATACAAAACATGTGCAGAAGAGTAGCATGAGTACACCACAATTGGTACCCAGTAAGTGCAGAGCCTAACCTCAGTCAAGTAGTGACGAGGTCAGGTCAGGTCCACTAGTATATAATAATAAAAACAGGAGAATAAAGAAGTACAATATGAGACTAGAGTTCAACAAGGGAAAACACAATGAAATAACAGAACAATACACATAAATAAGCAACAGGGGATCTCCCGAGATACTGTCTCGTAGTCCCAAAAGTAAATATGCAGGGAGAACTCTCTAGGTACCACCTCGTAGTCTCAAAAGTAAATGTGCAAGGGGATCTCCTGGGATACCGTCCCGTAGCCCCAAAAGTAAATATGTAGGGGGATCTCCCGGGATACCGTCCCGTAGTCCCAAAGTAAATACATAACGCAATCAATTACAGATGATAATTTCAGCAAGAGAATCCACAATCTAGACTAAGTACAAGTCGGGGAAAAAAGCAGGAATTCAATAGGCAGACTGCAAAGAATTCAATTAAGAAATTAAGGCACGCATACATGTTATTTTAGGCTAACAGGATAACTACGCATGCGAGTATATTAATTAAGGTGAAAACATGTAATTACTCGGTAAAAATCAGGTTTTTAACAAATATCCCGTGTACGCACTTGTCATCCCGTGTACACGTCGCTTACATAGCAATATCAAGGGATTTACCGTACACAAGGTTAGACAAGCCACTTACCTCGAACCAAACTCAATCAATCGATAACAATACTCTTCCCACGAATATCTGACTCCGAATGGCCCGAATCTAGCCAAAATCAATTACATACCATAAATATAGCTATAAGAAACTAATCTAGTCAATGAAATCTAAGCTAAAGCGAGAAATTAGAAAATCGTCCCAAAAAGGCTCCTAGGCCCACGTATCGAAATCGGATAAAAATCAAAAAATACGAACACCCATTCACTCACGAGTCTAACCATACAAGAATTACTCGAATCCGACCTCAAATCGCCTTCCAAAACTCGAAATTATAGCCTATGAAGTTTCTACCATTTCCCCCCAAATTTCCGACTCAAATCCCTAATTAGAAGATGTAAATAGCAATAGATCCGTGAAATATAGCCCAATCCGAGTTAGAATCACTTACCCCAACAATATTCTCGAAGAAACCTCAAAAAATCACCTCAAACCGAGCTCTCAAAGTCCCAAAAGTGAAATGGGAAACAACCCTCGAATTTTCCCTTTTTTGCCCAGTAAACTCGCATCTGCGAGCCTTCAATCGCACCTTCGAGAATACCATCGCAGGTGCGAAGATGACTTAAATGGCTTGGATCGCATCTGCGAGCATTGGGCACACCTGCGAGCCCACTTCTGCGGTTTGACTTCTGCATCGTCGACCCTTGCCCAGGCCGCCCATACTGCTCCTGCGACCATCACTCTACATCTGCGGATGCGCAGATGCGACTTCTTATCGCACCTGCGCTCATAGACCTTCTTGACCAAAAGCGCGCTTGCGTCCTTCACTCCACATGTGCAAGTCCGCACCGCGATCTCCCCTCCGCAGGTGCGAAACACCAGATCCAGAAATCCTCAGTAAGTGCCTAAGTCCAAAATTTCATCCGCTTAGCATCCGAAACACACTCGAGGCCTCCGGGACCTCAACCAAACATACCAACCAGTCCTAAAACACCATAAGAACTTGGTCGAGCCCTCGAATCACACCAAACAATGCTAAAAACACAATTCACCCTTCGATTCAAACTTGATGAAGTTGAAACTTCCAATTTCTACAACTAATGCCGAAACGTACCAAACCTCATCCGATTGACCCAAAATTTTGCACACAAGTCATATTCAACCTTACGAACCTACTCCAACTTTAGGAATTGGAATTCGACCCCGATATCGGGAAGTCCACTACCGATCAAAATCTCCAAAACTTTGACTTTCGCCATTTCAAGCCTAAATAAGCTATAGACCTCCAAAACATAATCCGGACACGCCCCCAAGTCCAAAATCACCCAACGGAGCTAACGGAACTGGCGAAACTCTATTACAGAGTCGTCTTGACACAGTTCTGACTATGGTCAAAATCCTAAGACTTAATCTTCCATTTAGGGACTAAGTGTCCCAAAGTACTCCAAAACCACAACCAACACCTCTCGGCAAGACACATAAGCAGAAAAAGACACGGGGAAACAGTGGATAGGGGATCGAGGCTATAACTCTCAAAACGACCGTCCAGGTCGTTATATCCTCCCCTTCTTAAAACAATCGTTCGTCCTTGAACGAGTATAGAGACATACCTAAAGCGGTGACAAGATGAGGATAACAATTGCACATGTCCTGCTCGGTCTCCCAAGTCGCCTTCTTGAACGGATGACCCTCCACTGCACCTTCATGGAAGCAATGTTCTTTGAACTTAGCTTTCTGATATACCCGTCCACAATAGCCACTGGATCCTCAACATAAGATAGATCCTTCCAACTGAACTGAGCTGAAATCCAACACATGAGTCGGATCTCCGTGATACTTCCGGAGCATAGAAACATAAAATACCGGATGAACTCCTGCTAGACTGGGAGGTAAGGCAATCTCATAAGCAACCTCCCCAACACGCCACACCACCTCAAAGGACCAATGTACCTTGGGCTCAACTTGCCTTTCTCTCCGAACCTCATAATGCCCCTTCATAGGCGATACCCGGAGCAAGACCCGTTCTCCAACCATGAATGCAACATCGCGAACCTTCCGGTCCGTATAACTCTTTCGTCTGGACTGGGCTGTGTGAAGTCGATCCTTAATCACCTTAACCTTATGCAGGGCATCCTGAACCAAGTCTGTACCCAATAATCTGGCCTCGCCCGGCTCGAACCAACCCACTGGGGACCGACACCGCCTATCATAGAGAGCCTCATACGGTGCTATCTAGATGCTCGAATGATAACTGTTGTTGTATGCAAACTCCGCAAGTGGAAAGAAATGATCCCACGACCCTCCAAACTCCATCACATACGCTCGGAGCATATCCTCTAATATCTGAATGGTGTGCTCAGACTGTCCGTCCGTATGAGGGTGAAATGCTGTGCTCAGCTCCACTCGAGTACCCAACTCATGCTGTATAACCCTCCAGAACCATGATGTAAACTGTGTACCTTAGTCAGAGATGACGGATACCAATACGCCATGAAGCGTGACGATCTCGCAGTTGTAGATTTAGGGTTGTGCATAATGGTAAATACCGAATTACCGTACCGAAACCAAAAATTGTGGTATTTGGTATTCGTTATGGTATTTGGTTTAAGTTTTAAAAAATATTGGTATTAGGTATGGTATTTGGTATTTTAAAATGAAATACCAAAATAAACCGTACCAATATACATATTATATTACACAATACACATATTATTAATTATAACACAAATATAAGAACCTAAAATTTTACTTTCCTTTATTCTCTAAGTTCATCAATTAACTCTAAGCAAGTAACAAGACATTTCTAATGATTAAATTTATTCTTTTATGTACAATTTTCTCTCTCTGGGTTGATATTTGCCAGTTTTGGACAAAGCTTTTGTCAACAAATATTTATAGTTTTGTACTTTTGAGTACTTTAATTTAGAATATTACAGTCTATGACTCTATGCACTAGTTAGTATTCAAACCGAATAAATCGAGGTTACCAAACTGAATAAACTGAAATCGAAACCGAAAGGAGAAAAACCGAACCATATCGAATTTAATTAGATACATTATTAGTATTGCATTTTAAGAAAACGAATATCGAAAATACCGAACCAAAATGTTTAAATCGTATCATACCGACTGACGAACACCCCTATGTAGATTCGGGCCAGCTGCTCGGGAGAATATGTAGTCATCACAGGAATGAAATGAGTTGACTTATCCATCCTATCCACAATCACCCAAACTGCATCAAGCCTACGCTGAGTCCGTAGGTGTCAAACAACGAAATCCATAGTGATCTGCTCCCATTTCCACTCTGGAATCTCTAACTTCTGAAGCAACCCACAGACCGCTGATGCTCATAATTCACCTGCTGGCAATTTAGACATCGAGCCACATACTCCACTATGTCCTTATTCATCCTCCTCCACCAGTAATGCTGCCTCAAGTCATGATACATCTTCGCGACACCCGGATGAATGGATTACTGCAAGCTATGAGCCTCCTGATGACGGTAATACCCTGCCAAACCAAGAAAACTCTAGATCTCCATAGCTGATGATGGTCTAGGCCAACTCTACATTTTCTCCACCTTCTTCGAATCTACCTTGATCCCATCACTCGATACTACATGACCCAAGTATGCCATTGAGTCTAGCCAAAACTCAAACTTTGAAAATTTTGCATACAACTTCTTTTCTCTCAAGGTCTGAAGCACAGTCCTCAGGTGCTGCTCATAATCCTCCCGAGTCCGGGTGTACACCAGAATGTCGTCAATAAACACAATGGAGAAGGAGTCAAGATAAGGCCAGAACACACTGTGCATCAAATGCATAAAAGCTGCTGATTGGTCAGCCCAAAAGACATCACAAGAAAATCGTAGTGACCATACCGAGTCCTGAAAGCAGTCTTCGAGATATCTGGCTCCCGAATCTTCAACTGATGATAGCCTGAACATAAGTCAATCTTAGAAAAAACCTTGGTACCCTGTAACTGATCAAATAAGTCATCAATACGAGGCAATGGGTACCTATTCTTCACTATAACTTTGTTCAGCTGGATATAATCAATGCACATACGCATAGAACCATCATTTTTCTTCACAAACAAGACCAGAGCACCCCAAGGTGACACACTAGGCTGAATGAAGCCCTTATCAAGCAACTCCTGAAACTTCTCCTTCAACTCAGGAGGAGCCATACACTATTGAGGAATAAAGATTAGATGAGTGCCCGACAACAAATAAATGCCGAAATCAATATCTCTATCAGGCGACATGCCCGGAAGATCATCTTGAAACACATATGTGAAGTCCTTCACTACTGGAACTGACTCAACTGTAGGGGAATAAATACTGACATCTCTCACATAAGCTAAATACGCGTCACAATAACTCTACTGGGATTATACTCTAAGGTATCCCTCCACTCTAATCGCGGTAATCCTGGCATAACCATCGTCACGGTCTTAACATGATAATCAAGAATAGCATAATGGGGCGACAATCAGTCCATGCCCAATATAACATCAAAGTCATCATGATGAGTAATAATAAATCGGGTGTGGTATCAAAACCACTAAGAGCAATCATACACGACCGATACACGTGGTCCACAATAAGAGAATCTCCCTCAGGAGAAGACACATAAATAGGGGAATTCATAGAATCCCGAGATACGCCCAAATGTGGGAAAAAATAAGAGGACACATAGGAATACGTAGATCCTGGATAAAATAATACCGATGAATCTCTATGACAGACCGGAATAATACCTGTAATGACAAAGTCGGAAGCAACTGCCTCTGTACGAGCCGAAAGAGCATAATACCTAGCTTGGCCTCCCCCTCTAGGGTGACCTCGACCTCTCCGACCTCCACGACCTCCACCTCGAGCTGGCTGAGCAGGTGGGGTTGTAGCTGATGCTGGAATCACAGCCTGAGGACCTGGTGGAGCACGTAGTGGGTGAGAAGGCTGTGGAGGTGCACCTCTCCTAAGTCTGGGGAAATCCATCACCATATGGCGAGTGTGCCCACACTCAAAACAAACCCTCGGAGGGCGTAGATGCTGTGACTGACTCAGGCCAGGTCTGCTGAACTGGCCGCTAAAAGCACCTCGAGCAGGAGGCACACTAGATACTGGCGGTGCATAATAAGGCTCTTGGGGCCTAGAAGGGTCTGGAACACCACTGGTGGCTGGAAGAACTGAATGAACAGGGCGACTCACATAACCCCTACCATGTCAAACTGCTGCTGGAGCACGAGTACCACTGTAAGTTCCAGACTCTCGAGACCTCTTGGCCTCTCTCTCCTCTTTGTCCCAGGCAAGCATGCCCTCTAATCTCCTGGAAATATTTATAATCTGCTGATAAGAAATAACCATCTCTAACTCCCTGTCCATACTGATCCGGATGCTGGGGTGGAGTCCCTCAATAAAGAGACGGACCCTCTCCCTAACTGTGGAAACCAAGCCGGTGCATGTGGGGCCGAATCAACAAAATAGACTATATACTCTGGTACCCTGGCGCAACTGCTCAAACTCCGCGCGCCATGAGTCCCTAAGGCTCTAAGGGACATACTCTCTCAAAAACATGTCCGAGAACTGAGTCCATGTAACTGAGGCTGCCTCGTCTATACTACTCAACTCATAAGCATGCCATCACTGATAGGCTGCTCCTCTAATATGGAATGTGGTAAAAGAAACCCACTCGTCTCTGCTACGCCTATTGTACGGAGAATATGATGACACACCTCCAAAAAATCCTGAGCATCACTGTAGCCAATACGCTGAAGGTCTTCTTGTACCTCTCAAGTCTGAGCTGCTCCACCTCAGAAGCGGTTGTCCTAGTCTCGTGCTGAACCAGAGCTACCGGTTGCATAGGGATGAACTCTGGGGCCTGATAAACCTGGACCCTCTGCTCAGGAGTACAGACTGCGGGAGTCTGTGCCCCTCCCCCAGCATAAGATGTGGCGGGAGCTAATGCAATCAATCCATCCTGAGCTAAGGTGATAAACATGCTCATGAACTGGGCTAGAGTCTCCTGAAGGGTTAGTGTAGCAATAAGCACCTCCGGTGCCTGCCCTCCAGCTGGAGCCGCTGGGGCTCCTCTGTCGCATCTCGCACAAGTGCTCTAGCTGCATCGCGTGGTCGTCCAATACCCCAGCCCCGACCTCTAGCGGTTCTAGCAAGGGGCACGGGTGCCTGGTCGTCACATCTCCCGGTACGGGTTCTCACCATCTGTGAGAAATAATAGAATAGAGAAGTTTAGAATTTGGTGGCAATAACTCGCACGACAAGGAATCAAAAGAAGTATGATTGTTTTTAACAGCTCCATAGCCTCTCAAAGATGAGTACAGACGTCTCCGTACCGATCCGCGAGACTCTAATAAACTGACTTGTGACTCACAACTCCTATGAACCTAGAGCTCTCATACCAACTTTTCACGACCCAAACATCCATCTGAAACACGTCGTGACGGCACCTAGTCTCTACGACTAGGTAAGCATAACGATTCACAGAAATACCAATAATGGAAACAAAGTTTAACTCTACCTGCAATAGATACTGAATAATAAAAAAAATGATGCCGCTCGGCATGTACAATAACCAAACTCTAACTTACACATATTTCCCAAAGCCCGTAATATCATGAATCACAAGATACATAAAGGAAGTAATATCTCTATATACCGGAGTCTAGTAAAAACAAATACAAAAAGTGTTTGACACAGGGAAGAATAGAAAGGGACTCCGAGGTCTGCGGACGTGACATATATACCTTGAATTCTCCAACAGCTGTCTCGAACTCACGAATAATGACGCTGATGACGAGCACCTAAATCTGCACACAAAACATGTGCAAAAGAGTAGCATGAGTACACCACAATTGGTACCCAGTAAGTTCCGAGCCTAACCTCGATCGAGTAGTGACGAGGTGAGGTCAGGTCAGGCCCACTAGTATATAATAACAAAAATAGGAGAATAAAGCACTACAATATGAGACTAGAGTTCATAAAGGGGAAACACAATGAAATAACAGAACAATACACAAAAATAAGCAACAGGGGATCTCCCGAGATACCGTCTCGTAGTCCCAAAAGTAAATATGCAGGGAGAACTCCGGAGGTACTCCCTCGTAGTCTCAAAGTAAATGTGTAGGGGGATCTCCCGGGATACCGTCCCGTAGTCTTAAAAGTAAATATGTAGGGGGACCTCCCGGGATACCGTCCCATAGTCACAAAGTAAATACACATCACAATCAATTACAAATGATAAGTACAATAAGAGACTCTACAATCTAGACTAAGTACAAGTCGGGAAAAGAAGCAGGAATTCAATAGGCATGCTGTAAAGAGTTCAATTAAGCAATTAAGACACGTAGACATGTTATTTTATGCTAACAGGGTAACTACGCATGCTAGTATATTTAATTAAGGTGAAAACATGTAATTACTTGGTAAAAATCCGATTTTTCAACAAATAGCCCGTGTATGCACTCTTCACCTCGCGTACATGGCGCTCACATAGCAATATCAATACCAATCCTAAGGAAATTTCCCCCACACTAGGTTAGGAAAGCCACTTACCTCGAACCAAGCTCAATCAATTGATAGCAATGTTCTTGCCAAAAATATTTGACTCCGAATGGCCCGAATCTAGCCAAAACCAATTACATACCATATATATAGCTATAAGAAACTAATCTAGTCAATGAAATCTAAGCTAAAGCGAGAAATTAGGAAATCATCCCAAAAAAGCCTCCTAGGCCCACGTCTTGGAATCAGATAAAAGTCACAAAATACGAACACCCATTCACTCACGAGTCTAAGCATACAAGAATTACTCGAATACGACCTCAAATAGCCTTCCAAAACTCAAAATTATAGCCTATGAAGTTTCTACCATTTGCCCCTAAATTTCCAACTCAAATCCCTAATTAGAAGGTGTAAATAGAAATAGATTCGTGAAATATAGCCCTATCCGAGTTAGAATCACTTACCCCAACAATCTTCTCGAAGAAACCTCGAAAAATCTCTTCACACCTAGCTCTCGAAGTCCCAAAATCTAAATGGCAAACAACCCTCGAATTTCCCCTTTTCTGCCCAGTAAACTCACTTCTGCGAGCTTTCAACCACATCTGCGGTCCCGCACCTGCGGGAATTCTATCGCAGGTGTGAAGATGACTTAAATGGCTGGGAATGCATCTGCGAGCATTGGTCCGCACCTGCAAGCCCGTTCCTGCAGTTTGACTTCCGCATCTACGACCCCTGCCTAGGCCGCCCATACAAATCCTGTGATCATTACTCCGCATCTGCGGATCGTAGATGCTGCTCCCTTCCCGCACCTGCGCTCACAGACCTTCTTGAACAAAAGCGCACTTGCGCCCTTCACTCTGCACGTTCAAGTCCGTACTGCGGTCTCCCCTCCGCAGGTGCGAAACACCAGAATCCAGAAATGCTAAGTGCCTAAGTCCAAAATTTCATCCGCTTAGCATCCGAAACACACCCGAGGCCCCCGAGACCTCAACCAAACATACCAACCAGTCCTAAAACACCATAAGAACTTGGTCGAGCCCTCGAATCACACCAAACAACGCTAAAAACACAATTCACCCTCCGATTCAAACTTGATGAACTTGAAACTTCTAATTTCTACAACTAATGCCTAAACGTACCAAACCTCATCCGATTGACCCCAAATTTTGCACACAAGTCATATTCAACCTTACGAACCTACCCCAACTTTCAGAATTGGAATTCGACCCCGATATCGAGAAGTCCATTACCGATCAAAATCGCCAAAACTTTGACTTTCGCCATTTCAAGCCTAAATAAGCTACAGACCTCCAAAACACAATCTGGACACGCCCTTAAGCCCAAAATCACCCAAAGAAGCTAGTTGAACTGATGGAACTCCATTACGGAGTCGTTTTCACACAGTTCTGACTACGATCAAAATCCTAAGACTTAAGCTTCCATATAGGGACTAAGTGTCCCAAAACACTCTGAAACCACAACCAACACCTCTCAACAAGACACATAAGCAGAAAAAGACACGGGGAAAACACTAGACAGAGGATCAGGGCTATAACTCTCAAACGACCGGTCGAATCGTTACATGGATAAAATTATAATTAAGATTAAATATTCAAAATAAGAGATGAACAAATATTAATATCTGAATCAACATAGAATAAATTGCTTTTATTTTAAACCCAAATAATTAAATCTTTTAATTAATTATTTAGCAAGAGAATCCAATTCAGTTATTTTTTTAAATTTATCATATGAGTAAAATTCTTATTCAAGTTGTACATAAATTTATTCCATAAAAAGAGCATTAGAACGCACCGTAAAGAGATTAGTATATTATTAAGAATCAAAATGCTATACAAGTGTCTGAGGAAGCACAATTGTCACGACCCAACTCTATTATAGGTCGTGATGGCGCCTAATGCCACTGGTAGGCAAGCCAACAGTGAACTAACCACGTGATTTCTCTTTTTAATAAATTTCCAAGTAATTAAACTTTTCTTAATTTAAAATATTTAAGAAATGACAGGTTTCGAATAAATAAAATGAAAGGAACCGAGTGCAATCATAACAATAGAAATGAACAAAAATCACAAGTCTACTAGTGTATTCCAAGACCTGGTGTCACAAGTGTATGATCAACTAGTAGAATATTCAAACGATTGCTAGTCTATTGTCTGAAGTGAAATAGACAGAAAAACTACAAGAAAAGAAAGAGGCCGGCTGCTGCAAAAATGACTCAAAAAGTTAGCTCACCGCGAAGTCTCGGGAATCAAGGATGCGCGCCAGACAGATATCCAGATGCACTTGCCTTAGATCCTACACATTTAGTGCAAAAGTGTAGCGTGGGTACATAAATAACATACACCCGATAAGTATCTAGTCTTACATCGAAGAAGTAGTGACGAGGGGTCGACTTCGACAGTTACTATGGGCCAACCATATAAAATAATATGAAATTCTATTTAAACATGATATATATAAATGACAATAGAACTCGGAGCAAGAAATAAATAACCAATCTTTTTACTGTTAGTAAGAACCAAATCCTTTCCCTCATTTAACCATTTAACCTCTCAAGCCAATGAAATTATTGCACATGAATTATGCCAAGGACGTATGGCCCGATCCAAATATACATATACATATACTGTGTGCACTATCGAGGGTCGAATGACATGAACTATAGATGCATAACCTGCCGTGGCAAACGACCCACTCCCATGAGAGTGGTGGAATTTTACCCCACTCACGGAATATACTTGCAAAGCGGTTAAACATAAATTTCTCAAGTTATCATAATATCCCTCAATTCTTTCCAAAACAAGAAAATTTAATTAGAAACTTTTAACATCTTGAAAACCTCAATCTCAACTCTATTCAAGGAAATTAATAAGTATAATTAAATAACGGGGTCAATAAAGCATGGTGTAAACCTAGAACTACCCGGGCATAAGCATAATTAGTAGCTACGTACAGACATAAGCACAAATAGAAGCACATATAAATTAAATTTACCTATGGGTTTAATTCCCTCTTACAAGGTTAGAAAAGAGACTTACCTTATCTCAAAGCCTGCTTTCCGATCCAAGATTTGTGCTCAAACCCTCAATTTGGTTCCAAATGACTAGAAACTAGTCAAATGTTTTATAAAATAGTCAATATATGCTCAAAAGTTCATATTCTAACTATTAAAGTGATTACCCAACCCCAATTGAAGAATTCCCAAAATTCACCCTTGGGCCCACGTGCCCGGGTTCCGGAAAGTTATGAAGAAAATTGTTACCCATAACCTCATGAAGTAAAATATATGATTTCACCAAATTCCATCACCATTTTCGTGGTCAAATTCCATTTTTATCTGAAACCTAGTTTTTTCATTTAAACCCTTGATTCCACAAATGTTCACATAATAACTATCTCTAATTGTGTATTTAACTCATGTTGTGTAGAAATTACTTACCTCAAAGTGTTAGGTGAAAACCCTCTTCCTAGAGCTCCAAAAATCGCCTAAGAGATGAAAGAAAATAAGCTAAATGGCCTAAGTCCCGCATTTAATAAATCTGTGCACAGGTTGCAGATGTCGCATTTGCGACACCTGGTTCGCAAATGCGACAAAATCATCACAAATGCAAATCTGGGCTCCCACTGCCAAGGTTGCAAATGCGACCAAAGACTCGCAAATGCGAACTCTGTCAAGGTCGCAAATGTGACTGAAATCTCGCAAATGCGACTGAAATCTCGCAAACGCGAGCTATGCCCAAATCAGGCTTCTTCGCAATTGCGAGGCCTTTCTCGCAAATGCGAACCAACTCTCGCATTTGCAATACCTGCAACACCAGCGAAGAAACACCAGAAAATTGAAGCTTTCTCACCCTTCCAGACATGCCTAAAACTCACCCGAGCCCTCGGGGCTCCACACCCAATATCCACAAAGTATAAAAACATCACACGGACTCACTCACGCGATCGAAACACCGAAATAACATCAAAAACAACGAATCAGACGCCAAAACACATGGATTAACTCATGAACTCAAACACTTCTAAAATACTTCCGCGCGTCCAATTCCTGCCAAATCTACTCAGAATGATGCCAAATTTTGTGTGCAAGTCTTAAATGACATTATGGAACTATTCCCGGTCTCGAAATCCTATTTGGACATAGATAGAACCAGAACCTACTCCAAACCAAATTTAAAGAACTTCAAAACCTTAAAAGAGCCAACTTTCACTATTAGGCACCGAAACACTCCCGAGTAATCCAAAACCCGATCCAAACATACGCCCAAGTCCAAAATCACCATACAAACCTGTTGGAACCGTCAAATCCCGATTCTAAGGTCATTTACTCAAAATGTTGACCAAAGTCAAACTTAGTCTTTTTACCCAACCTTAAGGAACCAAGTGTTCCGATTTTAACTCGAACCGTTTCAAACCCTGAACTAACTATCCCCGCAAGTCATAAAATAGTAAAGCACATACGGGAAGACTTATTTTGGGGGACGGGGTTCTAAAAAGCAAAATGACCTGCCGGGTTGTTACATTCTCCCCCTTTTAAACAAATGTTCGTCCTCGAATGAGTCTAGAATCATACATGGAGTGCTGAATAAGTGTGGGGTTCTGATCCGCATGTCCTTCTCGGACTCCCAAGTCGCCTCCTCGATTGGTTGGCCCCTCCACTAAAACTTTACCGCATAAATCCTCTTGAACTTCAACTGGCGAACCTGCCTATCAACAATGGCAACTAGCTCCTCTTCATAACCAAGTCTCTCATCTAACTGAATCGTGTTGAAGTCTAACACATGCGATAAGTCGGCATGATACCTACGGAGAATAGACACGTGGAAAATCGAATGATCTCCCGATAGACTGGGAGGCAAAGCAAGCTCATAATAAACCTCTCCAACTCGTCTCAACACCTCAAATAGGCCTATAAACCTTGGGCTCAACTTGGCATTCTTCCCGAACCTCATAATCCCCTTCATCAGCGAGACTTTCAAGAGAACCTTCTCGCCCACCATAAATGACACATCACGTGCCTTCTGATCCGTGTAACTCTTCTGTCTGGATTGAGCTGTGCAGAGTCGCTCCTGAATCAACTTTACCTTTTCCAAGTCATCCTTCACCAAAGCAGTACCATATAACTTAGCCTCGCCGAGCTCAAACCACCCGATGGGAGAACGACATCGCCGATCATATAAAGCCTCAAATGGAGCCATCGATACTGGACTGATAATTGTTGTTGTAAGCAAATTCAGCCAAGGGCAAGAATCGATCCCACTACCCTCCAAAGTGAATCACACATGATCTGAGCATGTCGTCAAAGCTATGAATTGTCTGCTCCGACTGGCCGTCAGTCTGTGGATGGAATGCTATGCTGAGCTCTACACGGGTCCCCAACTCACTCTGTACTAACCTCCAGAAATGCAAAGTAAACTGAGGGCCTCTATCTGATATGATAGAGACAAGCACATCATGCAATCGAGCTATCTCCTGAATATAAATCTAGGCCAACCTCTCTAAAGTATACGTAGTCACAACTAGAATGAAGTGTGCCGACTTGGTCAATGTGTCGACAATGACCCAAATTGCATCAAACTTCCGCAATGTCCTCAAAAACCCGACTATGAAGTCCATAGTAATGCGCTCCCATTTCCACTCTGTTAGCCAAGCTGTGCTAAAATGAATGCCAAGCTACCCATACTCTCTGCCTTTCTTCTCAAGGCATCCTCGAATACATTTGCCTTGCCCGGATGATAAAGAATGGTGATATCATAATCCTTCAGTAACTCAAGCCATCTGCCCTGCCTCAAATTAAGATCCTTTGCTTGAACAAATACTGAAAGATGCGATGATCAGTGTAAACCTCACAGGGCACCGCATAAAGATAATGCCTCCAGATCTTAAGTGAATGAACAATCGCGGCCAACTTCAAATCATGCACAAGATAATTATTCTCATGGAGCTTCAGCTGACGTGAAGCATATACAATAACTCACCCCACCTGCATCAATGCAAAACCCAAACCAACACATGAAGTGTCACAGTACACATTATACATCCTCGAACCGGAATGTAACACTAGAGCTGGTGCTGTAGTCAAAGTTGTCTTGAGTTTCTGGAAGCTCGCCTCACAATCATCGAACAAACGGAATAGAGCACCCTTCAAGGCCAATCTGGTCGAAGGTGTTGGAATAGATGAGAAGCCCTCCACAAACCGACAATAATAACATTCTAACCCTAAGAAGCTCCTGATCTCGGTCGCCGTAGTAGGATGAGGCCAACTCTGAACTGCCTCAATCTTCTTGGGATCCACCTTAATACCCACGCCTGATACAACATGCCCCAAGAATGCCACAAAATCTAGCCAAAACTCACACTTGGAGAACTCAGCATATAGCTTTTATTTTTGCAATGTCTAAAGCACCACTCTCAAATGTTGCTCATGCTCCTCCATGCTACGCGAATAGATCAAAATTTTGTCAATGAAGACAATGATGAATGAATTAATATAAGGCCTGAACACCCTGTTCATCAAATCCATAAACTCCGCTGGGGAGTTAGACAAGCCGAAGGACATAACTAGAAACTCATAATGACCATATCTAGTACGGAAGGCAGTCTTCAGAACATCCGAGTCCCGAATTTTCAACTGATGGTACCCCGGTCTTAATTCGATCTTAGGAAACACCTTAGTACCCTACAACTGGTTAAACAAATCATCAATACGTGGCAACGTGTAGTTGTTCTTAATGGTAACTTTGTTCAACTGACGGTAATCAATGCACATCCGCATAGTCCCATCTTTCTTCTTCACAAATAACATTGGTGCACCCCAAGGTGATACACTTGGCCCGACGAACCCCTTTTCTAACAATTCTTCAAGCTGTTCTTTCAACTCCTTCAACTCTTTCAGATCCATACGGTACCGTGGGGTAGATATAGGCTATGTACCTGGAGCCAAATCAATGCAGAAATTGATATCCCGGTCTAGTGGCATGCCTAGAATATCAGAAGGAAACACATATGAGAACTCCTGGACTACTGGTACTGAATCAATTATCGGAGTCTCTACGGTAGTATCCCGAACATAATCTAAATAAGCCAAATAACCCTTCTCGACCACGTGTAGAGCCTTCATAAAAGATATGATCTGACTAGGTGTACTGACAGACGAAACCTTCCACTCCAATCTAGGCAGCTCTAGCATCGCCAAGGTAACAGTCTTGGCATGGAAATCAAGGATGGAGTGATATGAAGATAACCAGTCCATGCCCAGGATAACCTCAAAATCGATCATATCGAGAAGTAGAAGATCCTCTCTAGTCTCATAGCCATAGAATGTAACAATGTAGGACCGGTAGACCCGATCCACAACAACATAATCACCCACTAGAGTGGACACATAAATAAGAGTACCCAAGGACTCATGAGGAATATCCAGGAAATGAGCAAACAGAGACGACACATATGAATAGGTGGACCTTGGATCAAATAATATCGAAGCATCCCTACCACAGACAGAAATAATACCCATGATCACAACATCTGAGGCCACTGCATCTGGTCTAGCCGAGAAAGCATAGAATCTAGATGGAGTTCTACCTGAGTGGCCTCCACCTGCCTGGACTCCACCTTTAGGACGACCCCTACCCACTTGCCCTCCGCCTCTGGGTGGCCGAACGGATGGTGCGGCTACTGGTGTTGTAATCATGGGCTGCTGAATCTGATGCACTGCCTTGCCCTGGAGTCTGGGACAAAATCTCTTCATATGATAGGATCTCCACACTCATAACAACCTCTCGGAGCGGTGCACTGCTGCCCTGAATAGCTGGTGGGCGGTATGAACTCTTTGGCATGGCACTGAAATAGGTGCTGGAAGAACCCTAGATAGCTGGTAGGCGGCAAGAACTCTCTGGCATAACACTAAAATAGGGTCGCGCTGGAGCACCCGAGGAGGTGGTGGTGCTGGATATGTGGGCCTGCTAGGCTGACCCCTCCCAAACTGACATCTTCCCCCAGCCAGGGCACCTCTAAACTATCCAGAAAAATGGTGTCCTACTGCATCTGCTCTCTACCTCGCTGACGGTAACCCTCATTCCCCAAGCTATCTCCACAACCAGCTGATAAGAAGTACCTTTCTCGACCTCTCAGGCCATAGTGGACTAAATACCGGAGTTCAATCTTGCAACAAACCTCTGTACTTTCTCATCTGACTAGGTGTACTGACAGACCAAACCTTCCACTCCAATCTAGGCAGCTCTAGCATCGCCAAGATAATAGTCTTGGCATGGAAATCAAGGATAGCGTGATATGAAGATAACCAGTCCATGCCCAGGATAACCTCAAAATTGATCATATCGAGCAGTAGAAGATCCTCTCTAGTCTCATAGCCATAGAATGTAACAATGTAGGACTGGTAGAACCGATCCATAACAACATAATCACCCACTAGAGTGGACACATAAACAAGAGTACCCAAGGACTCATGAGGAATATCCAGGAAACGAGAAAACAGAGACGACACATATGAGTAGGTGCACCCTGGATCAAATAATATCGAAGAATCCCTACAACAGACAGAAATAATACCCATGATCACTACATCTGAGGCCACTGCATCTGGTCTAGCCGAGAAAGCGTAGAATCTAGATGGAGTTCCACCTAAGTGGCCTCCACCTGCCTGGCCTCCACCTTTAGGACGATCCCTACCCACTTGCCCTTCGCCTTTGGGTGGCCGAACGGCTGGTGCGGCTACTGGTGTTGTAATCATGGGCTGCTGACTCTGATGCACTGCCTTGCCCCAGAGTCTGGGACAAAATCTCTTCATGTGATAGGATCTCCACACTCGTAACAACCTCTCGGAGCGGTGCACTGCTGCCCTGAATAGCTGGTGGGCGGTATGAACTCTTTGACATGGCACTGAAATAGGCGCTGGAAGAACCCTAGATAGCTGGTAGGCGGCAAGAACTCTCTGGCATAACACTAAAATAGGGTCACGCTAGAGCACCTGAGGAGGTGGTGGTGCTGGATATGTGGGCCTGCTAGGCTGACACCTCCTAAACTGACATCTTCCCCCAGTCGGGGCACCTCTAAACTATCCAGAAAAATGGTGTCCTACTGCATCTGCTCTGTACCTCGCTGACGGTAACCCTCATGCCCCAAGCTATCTCCACAACTAGCTGATAAGAAGTACCCTTCTCGACCTCATAGGCCATAGTGGCTTAAATACCGGAGTTCAATCTTGCAACAAACCTCTGTACTATCTAATCATCGGTAGGAAACATCATAAGTGCATGGTGAGACAAATCATAGAATCTTGCCTCATAGTCGGTCACTGACATCTGACCCTGCTGAAGCTGCTCAAACTGACACCGCAACTTTTCCCTTTGGGTGGGTGGAATATACCTATCCAAGAACGGGTTTGTAAACTTATCGTAAGTCATGGGAGGAGAACCTGCTAGTATGTCGAGAAGATGAGACTACCACTACCTACGGGCCCTGCCCTCCAGCTGGAAAGTAGTGAAATCCACCCCATGGGACTCTAATATACTCATGTTGTGCAGTCTTCCCCTGCACCTATCAATGAAGTCTTGGGATCCTCATGTCGCTCACCCCCGAGGATAGGAGGGTGAATCCTGGTCCATATATCCAATAGCTTCTACGGCTCACCAGTCGCAGCTGGTCTAGGCTCAAGTACAACTGCTGCAACTGGCTGGGCTCCACCCATGTGTAGTGTACCCGGGGTCTGATATACGACAAGTGCATGCCCAGGAGCCTGAGCAGTAGGGGTCTGTGCTTCCCCTCCCGCCTGAGATGTGGCTGGATCTGCTGGAAATAAACCAACATGGGTCATAGAATCCATGAACTATAGCATGCGGTCCATATCCTCCTGGAAGCTCGGTGCTGACATGAAATCTACCGGGTCTGGCTCTGCTGCAGGCACCTCGCCTGCTCCTCAACAATGCGATCCTCCACTGGATCGCCTAGTGGTATGGCTGGGGAAAATCTGGGACGTCCTCGTCCCTTACCTTGGGCTGGTGCCCTCCCCCAGCCCTTGCCTCGACCTCTAGCAATAGGGGAAGCAGCCCCTCCCAGGTCTAGAACATTTTCTGTGCGCGTTCTCACCATTTTTGAGAGAATCATAGAAAGAAACTTAGTATACCATCAACTACACGATAGGAGATGAATAAAGAGTAGTTTCCTAACACCCTATAGCCTCTCGAAGATAAGTACGTACGTCTCCGCACTGATACTTAAGACTCTATTAGGCCGGGCCATAACTTGTGAGACCTACGTGAGCCTAGTGCTCTGATACCATGTTGTCATGACCCAACTCTATTATAGGCCAGGATGGCGCCCATCGCCGCCTCTAGGCAAGCCAACAGTGAACTAACCACGTGATTTCTCTTTTTAATAAATTTTGAAGTAATTAAAATTTCCTTAATTTAAAAAATTTAAGAAATGATAGGTTTCGCATAAATAAAACAAAAGCAACCGAGTGCAATAATAACCATAGAAATGAACCAAAACCACAAGTCTACTAGTGTGTGCCAAGACCTGGAGTCACAAGTGTATGAGCAACTAGTAGAATATACAAAAGATTACTAGTCTAATGTCTGAAGTGAAATAGACAGAAAAATACAAGAAAAGAAAGACTCCGGCTGCTGCAGAAAGGGCTCAAAAGGGTAGCTCACCATGAAGTATCAGGAATCAAGGATGCGCGCCAGACAGATATCCAGATGCACCTGACTCATATCCTGCACATTTAGTGCAGAAGTGTAGCGTGAGTACATAAATAATATGTACCTAGTAAGTATCTAGTCTTACATCGAAGAGGTAGTGACGAGGGGTCGACTTCAACATTTACTATGGGCCAACCATATAAAATAATATGAAATTCTAATTAAACATGATATATATAAATGAAAATATAACTCGGAGCAAGAAATAAATAACCAATCTTTTTACCATTAGTAAGAACCAAATCATTTCCCTCATTTAACCATTTAATCTCTCAAGCCAATGAAACAATATCAAATATAATAGGATTTCTAGTATTATTACACACGAATTATGCTAAGGACGTATGGTCCGATCCAAATATACATATACATATATTGTGTGCACTGCCGAGGTGAATGACCCGCTCCCATGAGAGTAGTGGAAATTTACCCTGCTCGCAGAATATACTTGCGATGTGGTTGAACATAAATTTTTCAAGTTATCATAATGAAACCTAGGTTTTTCATCTAAACCCTTGATTTCACCAATTTTCACATGTTATCTATCCTTAATCTATGTATTTAACTCATGTTGTGTATAAATTACTTACGTCAAAGTGCTTGGTGAAAACCCTCTTCCAAGAGCTCCAAAATTCGCCCAAGAGATGAAAGAAAATGAGCTAAATGACCTAAATACTGCATTTAATAAAGTTGTGCACAGGTCGGAGATGTCGCATTTGCGACACCTGTTTTGAAAATGCGAAGGTCGCAAATGCAACAAAATCATCGCAAATGCAAATCTGGGCTCCCACTGCCAGGGTCGCAAATGCGACCAAAAACTCACAAATGCAAACTCTGTCAAGGTCGCAAATGCGACTGCAATCTCGCAAGTGTGAGCTATGCCCAGATCAGGCTTCTTCACAATTGTGAAGCCTTTCTCGCAAATGTGCGATTCACAAATGCAAACCAATTCTCGCATTTGCGATACCTGCAACACCATCAAAGAAACACAAGAAAACTGAAGCTTTCTCATTCTTTCGAACATGTCCGAAACTCACCTAAGCCCTCGGGGCTCCACACACAATATCCATAGAAGTCTAAAAACATCATACGAACTCGCTCGCGCAGTCGAAAAACCGAAATAACATAAAAAACCACGAATCGGACGTCAAAATGCATGGACTAACTCATGTACTCAAAAACTTCTAAAATACTTTCGCGCATCCGATTCCTATTGTCACGACCCAAAATTCTCAACGTTAGAGAATCATTAAGCCAATCCTTATTCAATTCAGTAAATAACACCAAATAAGCTAAAATAAAATAAAGCGAGTACGGAGTATTATAAATGCTTTAACACTTGCTACAACCCGGATCTGGAGTCACAATTTTTACGAACTTCTAGGATTTACTACAAGTAAAAGTCTGAAAGAAATACAACTGTTTGAATGAAAGAAACAACATAAATAGGGAAAGATAGATGGGAACTTCAAGGTCTGCGAATGCCAACATATCTACTTTGAGTCTCCAGTGAACCAGTCCGAGTTGCTACGCCTCTCGATCATCTGGGACCAATGCCAAAATTTGCACAATAAGTGTAGACTGTAGTATGAGTACAACTGACTCCATGTAATCTGTAAGTGTCGAGCCTAACCTCGACAAAGTAGTGACGAGGCTAAGGCGGGTCACTCACACTACAACCTGTACATAATATGTATATATTTAAAATAAAGACAGAAAAGGGAAAACAGAATGGAATAATACAGTAAATTGCAAGTAATAACTATAACCTAGGAAATAAGCCAACAACGTTAAGAATTTACCAATCCTTAAGTGCAAAAGAAAATACCGTAAGACTATCACAACCCAAAGGAAATATAAACACACAGGTTGTTGCAGGTTGCAACCCGAATGTCACGACCCAAACCAATGGGCCGCGACGGGAACCCGATACCTTTCTCTATCTAGTACCAACGTAAAGTATCGTTCATATCATACTATCATAGGTAAATGAGCCGGAGAGGCTGTCGTAAGATAAGTAGAAAAAATATGAGAGAATACTTGACATAGAACGACCCAACCTGATATAGAAACTTTCATACGTGACACACGGGCCTATAAGGCCAACATGATCATTTGTAAACTCAAAACATAGGCCGATAATGCCATACAAGTATATATATATATATATATATATATATATATATATATGATATCTGTCGACAAGCCTCTAAGAGTACATAACTATCATAAAGGTCGGGACTGGGCCCCGCCATACCAATCAATACATGTCCTAATTATATTGACCAAATAAGCTACTCCAGAGCAAATGGAGCGCACCAACACCTTTCGCTGAGCTGATAGCCTACTTGGAGGACTCTCAACCTGTCTATCGGGACCTGCGGGCATAAAAGGCAGAGTCTCCAGGAAAAAGGGACGTCAGTACAAATAATGTACCAAGTATGTAAGGAATGAAAATTAGTAAACAATAGACATGAGAGAAACATGGAGTAAAAGACTTGACATGTAAGTCTGAATAAATTCATGAATCATTAATATTTATAATGCCATGCATATGCGTATAAATGTCATACCATGCATAGGTATATACGTGCATCACATCATAAAGCCTCTAAGGGCATCCCATCATATCATCTAGGCCACTGTGGTGGTGCGTATATAGCGCAATAACCTTTTACCTACATATTATATACGTATATATGCGTATATACCGCCATCTTTCATGGGTCAATATAAATGAATGCAATGCATGAGAAGTACGTCAATAAAATTTCTCGGAATGTCATAAGACCATTATGCCTTTGATTAATATCATAAAGTAAACTTCATCCACTTACGTATTTTCTGAGACCCATGAACAGACGATAGATTAATAATACATATAAGGAATCAAAACATAGGAACCTCTAGTATTTCTATGAATAGAGTCATTTACGGAAATTGTGCATTTGCTCATTTCGTTTGTATCATATGGATCATGCCAAAAATAAAGAAGGGATAGCCTTAACATACCTGAGCCAATTCTCTTGACAATCGTTCTAACACATGCCAACCATGATAAAACATGTGACGACAAGACCGGAGTAGGGAAAAATCCGTATGATATTCTTGAGAAAGATTGCACGGTACTCCCTTAACATTGCAAAATCTCACGTTGCTAAGATACAATCTCGTATGAATCATTGAAGCTTCCCTTCATTTCATTGTAGAGATGCAATAATCTCTTTTAAGTGAATTTAGAGAGGCTTTTAATCTTGGATGGTGTGGGCCCCATTTATGATGATGACTTGGCCACAAATCTCCTTAATTGTGACACCTTGATAATGGTGTAAGAGTCACTTATTTGAGCAAAATTTTACTGCCACATGGGGAAGGGGGGGGGGGGAATTTCTGACCTAATAATTATCCACAATTCCTTAATTACATTGTTAATCTTCCACCAAAAATCCAAAATTAACCAAATATACACATAATTAAGAATTATCTCAAATTACTTAAAATACTACTCACTTTTAACACACTTTATACACCTTACTAACATGGTCATGTGATACCTTGTATGGCACAAGTCTATAAATATGGGGTATTAAAGCTTGGACCATATGTTATCTCAAAATGCCAAACTTCGATGAAACTCATTTTCTTCGATTCGCTTAGACTCTAACCTTCGCCAATCTACTTGTCACTTGTTTGTAATAGCATAATACTTATAATATAAAAAATAATCTCATTCCTGAACTTACGTCAATTAACTTACGACAAAACTTAACGTACAAAAATGCAGGATGTAACATCTCATTTCCAAGCTTATATCAATTTACTTATGCCGTACTTCCACGTACGAAAACTTGGGGTGTAACATCATTCCCCTCTTTGGAACATTCATCCTCGAATGTTGACTGACATCCCAATGTGATTCACCTTACTTGGGTATTTTAATTTCGCGGACTTATCCATTTTCATCACTTCCTCACTTGACTTTTATTATCCTTACTCCTGTCTTCCTAAAACCTTGTCGCTCTTCCATTATTTAGATTGCAACCTACACATATCTATTTATACTACTTGTAACCTTCTTTCAACTTGCTTGCACCATAGATTTCCTTATGTTATTCTGGAACATCAAGCGAGACATCACATCGTCTCTAACTCTTCTTTACTCTCTTGACTAGGCCTCTCGATACCTATAAACCATGGGCTGGAGTATATTCCACTAATGACACCGCTATCTTTCCTGGATACTGACCCAGTGCTTCTAGCCTTCTATCCAAAGTATGGACAATTCACAACCTTCTGCATTTGAGTATCTCGTACGTTGTTTACCTTTACCTTACTTACCTTAAAATCTCGCATCACATCTTCTATCTCTTTCATGATCACCCTTCCACATAGTTATAATTCACATCCACAACTTAAAGCTCTATTATAACACTTGCACCTCTGGTGCATACACAATCCGGTGGGAGCTTCATATTGACTTTTTATAAGGCTGGTACTCTTCTAACTGGCTTTATCGTAGAGCCATTATAGAATATGTTTGTTGTACTATCTCTCTTGTACCTTTGATATTAATATTGATTCTGCAATGTTCTCAATCACGATTTCTATAATTTTTTGGGTCCAATAATCAGACTCCTGATTTACTTAGTTGATGTAACTCTCTAGTTTCCTGTTCCATCTGATCAACCTTCATGTAGGCTTAAGCTATCTTCCGAACTGCGACTCCTGGTATTAGTTATTACTTTAACTTTTGATGGGCCCTATGGAATATCCATGATACAATCTTCTAACAATTCAATCCTTTGTCTATGCTGTGGGATCAATTCTTTCTTTTAACTTATACCAGAGTCTTCTACGGCTGTATGAATGTCAATATATATTCTGCATGGATAATAATCCGAAATATTAAGTGATTTAATAACGTAACTAACTCTGGATCATTGATCGAATACTTCCTTTTCTTCTTTCTCATATTTCTTTAAATGTAAGCAATTACTTTTCCTGGTCTTCCGCCCCCTTGCTGCGTGCATACTTAGCTTATCTTAGTTCCCACGCATGCCATAATTTTGTGTAATTCATATGGTCTCGAATATTACTTTTGGTTTCATTTCCCGCTCAATAGCCATGATGGGTGCCACTTTCTTATGGAGTGCATGCAATGTTGTTGTGAGACTGTTGTTACAAGACCATTTCCTCTTTAGGTCACTGCGCTTAGGTTGAAGACTTCTTCCTTATTTCCTCAGCTAGTCTTTCGTTGTAGTACTTAGGGAAGACCCTCTAACTCTTGTAAAGCTTCGAGCTTATTACATCGTATACCCGATGGAATTCTTGATGTTTGTACTTGCCTATAATTATCCTTAGTTACTTACCTCCCTACTCATGTGCTCGTACGGTTTCTTCTGAACTGATATTTTGACCGTCTTCCCAGTGGCACTCTCTTTTATTTCAGTAACACTCATACGGTACCTTTAACTATACCAAATCCTATCTGAATATTTCTCAAGGGTCACGATGTCATATTTGTGAGACTCCCATGTGAGGGTTCACTATGTTTATCTTGCACGATCTGTTGATTTGTTTGTATCCTCTTGTGTAGCCATAGCGAGGCTCTTCCTGAATCAACTAGTAACTACTCGTTGGTCCATTCTCATATCTATATTTTGCATAATATCTCTTGGGTTATTTTCTTTGTCTTAACTTAAATCTCGCACTAGCTCCTTATGTCTCAAGTGTTCATTCACATTTATTTATTAATAACATCCTGGGGGAAATCCTTACTGCCTTTCCCTAGCGTTGTACTTCCATAATATTCTAGAATCGTAGCATATCGGTAGGATTTAAGTGTAATCTCATTGCTTTCTCATTTTTATCGCATTCTTCCTTTTCTATTCCATAGTTACTGAACCACTTAATTCTGACTTAATGCCACATAACTCCATATTCCCCTTTTTAGGGGATTGCTAAGATTTAGTGCTACGACGATCTACCTATAGATGTTTTACCTCTTCATCTTTGGCCTCTTTTCACATCATCTATGACCCTTACTTGCGAGGGTGACACTTAGTGTAACTGGCACATACAGTCCCTTAAGCTTAACTTTGATCACATTGCTTGCTTTAGGGAAGCATTTTCCTGAATGACCATTCTCTGAATTTCTCATGAATCTTCTTCTGCTGTCCATTCTATTATCGCCGGAACGCAATCTGAAATTCTCATCATGCCGACCATTATCAAATCACTCAGTCCCTCATTCATGTTTAGTTTATCTTGTTCATCAATCCATACTGATTTCTATTACTGTGGGTCTAACCTTTCCTTCTGGTAGTCATGTTAGAGTCACGAACTTATTTCTCGAAATGAGGATGTGACTTTATGACCTATACTCTGTAGTTGCCTCAAGGCCTATCACCTCTCGTATTTTCCTCCCTTGTCTATAGACTATGTAATACATTCATTTTTTTCTTTTTTCTTGATCTAGCGTTGTCATCTATGTACCACATTTTACTCATAATGCTTCATTAACTCTCTTCTTATTTCTCTGCTAATATTTCTGTCTGTCACTTTATTCTGAAAACTTCAACAAGACATTCTTTTGATTTTAGCTCCCCTTTGCTCCATCCACTGGCTCGTCGGATTGCCTAATATTCTCCTCTCTACTAGGGACGGGAGCCACACTAAGATAATAGTTATCCCTTCCAGGGTTCCAGTGCCTATCTTTGTAATAATTGTTTTTTGAACATTCTAGTATCTTATCTAGCTATACGATTCTAGAGTGCACCAGTTGGGTGCCTTCCAAGGAGATTTATCAGCACATTTGCAATATCCTTCAGAAATGTCAACTAACGCAAACAATCCATCCACCTTTTTGGGTTACTATAACCCCAGCCGGATCCTAATGTCCCGTCCTTCTCTTAAACCATATCTGTTAGCTCCCATAGGGCATAACTGAGATGGGTGTGGCCGATTGTACATACATATGTTATTGTTAAAGATAACTCAAAATGCTTATATCTCTCTGCTTGAATTATAAATACTGATAATCTTCACTAACATGTAATCTTCACTACTTGTTGAAACTTGTGTCTACCTTCTGATTCTCTTATTCCCTTTTTATTGAAAGAGTGGATAGATATTCTTGCCTTAGGGATCGTTATAAAGAATCTTACACTTCTTAGTACACACATGATATAATAAATACCTCATAGTTATCCATCATAAGCATGATGCAAAGATCAAGTTCCTCTGAATCAACTCTTCCAATGTTATATCTCTTACCAACCGTCTTTCTTGATGTAGGTATCGTCTTATTACGAATAAAATAGAATTTAGGAGTTTGAATTCTTACAACTGAGCTCTACCACACAATCTTGAGTAAGAAGAAAGAGTGACAATCCTAAATTCCCTGTAGCCTCCTGCTTATAAGTGTGGTGCACAACACACCCATAAACAAGACTCTACTAGACACGGCTTGTAGACTCCCTAGGACAGAACTGCTCTGATACCACTTCTGTCATGACCCAAACCGATGGGCCGCGACGGGCACTCGGTAACTTACTCTACCGAGTACGACCATAACGTATCTTTCGTATCATGATATCATAGGTAAATGAGCCGGAGAGGCTGTCGTGAGATAAGTAGAATAAACATGAGAAAATATTTGACATAGAACGACCCAACCTGATATAGAAACTTACATACATGCCTATATGGCCAACATGATCATTTATAAACTCAAAACATAGGACGATAAGGACATACAAGTATCCGTATACATGACATCTGTCTACAAGCCTCTACGAGTACATAAGTATCATAAAGGTCGGGACTGGGCCCTGCCATACCAATCAATACATGTCCTAATTATACTGACCAAATAAGCAACTCCAGAGCAAATAGAGCGCACCAACACCTGCCGCTGAGCTAATAGCCTACTTGAAGGACTCTCAACCTGTCTACCGGGACCTGCGGGCATGAAACGTAGCGTCCCCAAGCAAAAGGGACGTCAGTACAAATAATGTACCAAGTATGTAAGGAATGAAAATTAGTAAACAATAGACATGAGAGAAACATGGAGTAAAAGACTCAAAGTGTAACTCTGAATAACTTTATGAATCATTAATATTTATAATGCCATGCATATGCATATAATGTCATACCATGCATATGTATATGCGTACATAACATCATCCAGCCTATGAGGGCATCCCATATATCATCTCGGCCACTGTGGGCAAAATCATCAACGTATACCAACTGATCAGGTGGTGGTGAGTATATAATGCCGTAACCTTTTCCCATATCCCATATACATATTATATACATATATATGCGTATATACTGCCATCTGGTCATGGTTCAATGTAAATGAATGCAATGCATGAGAAGTACGTCAATAACATTTCTCGGAATGTCATAAGACCATTATACCTTTGATTAATATCATAAAGTAAACTTCATCCAATTACGTATAATTACGTATTTTCTGAGACCCATGAACAGATGATAGAATAATAAGACATATGGGGAATGAAAACATAGGAACCTCTAGTATTTTTATGAATATAGTCATTTATGAAAATTGTACATTTGCTCGTTTTGTTTGTATCGTATGGATCATGAAAAAAAGAAAGAAGGGATAGACTTAACATACCTGAGCCGATTCTCTTGAAAATCCTCCTAACACACGCCAATCGCGACAAAACACCTGACGACAAGACCAGGGTAGGGAAAAATCCGTATGATATTCTTGAGAAAGATTGCACGGTACTCCCTTAACATTGCAAAATCTCACGCTGCTAAGATACAATCTCACATGAATCATTGAAGCTCCCCTTCATTTCATTGTAGAGATGCAAGAATCTCTTTTAAGTGATTTTAGAGAGGCTTTTAATCTTGGTTGGTGTGGGCCCCATTTATGATGTGACTTGGCCACATATCTCCTTAATTGTGCCACCTTGCTAATGGTGTACGAGTCACTTATTGAGAAAAATCTTGCTGTCATGTTTTGGGGGGGGGGGATTTACTACCCAAGAATTATCCTCAATTCCTTAGTTACATTGTTAATCTTCCACCAAAAATCCACAATTAACCAAATATCCACATAATTAAAAGTTATGTCAAATTATTTAAAATACTACTCACGTTTAACTCACTTTATAAATCTTACTAACATGGTCATGTGGTACCTTGTATGGAACAAGTCCATAAATATAGGGTATTAAAGATTGCACCGTATTTTATCTCAAAATTTCAAACTTCGATGAAACTCATTTTCTTCGATTCGCTTAGCCTCTCACCTTCGCCAATTTACTTGTCACTTGTTTGAAATAGCATAATACTTATAATCTTAAAAATAATCTCATTTCCGAGCTTACGTCAATTAACTACGATGAAACTTAAACGTATGAAAATACGGGATATAACATCTCATTTCCGAGCTTATATCATTTTACTTATGGCATACTTCCACGTACGAAAATATAGGGTGTAACACTGACCCCACCATACATCATATAATCCTCCCTTATTTCCTCATAAAAACATGAATAGCAATGAATATATATATATATATATATATATATATATATATATATATATATATATATAAAAGTGTTGCGGCGCGTAACCTGATCCCACCATATCACAATATCATAATCATAGTTCATCCTTATTCCACCAAAACAATCCACCCTTATTACACCTATTGTGGCGTGCAACCCATTCCTTCCGTACAATATAGATCACCCTTATTCCACCTCAACATACCACCGATCCTACCATATCAGTATCAAGCACTCAATATGCACAGTAAAACTCTTCGCAAATGCGAACTGTGAGGATCGCAAATGCGAACCAAGTCTTCGAAAATGCGAAGGTCGACCCCCAGCCCACTGCTTGCAAATGCGATGATCTCTTCGCAAATGTGAGGCTCGCATTTGCGATACAGACGTCGCAAATGCGAAGTCTGCAAATCAGATACACCAACTATGATTTTCTAAGTTCAAACCACTCTGTAGCCTATCTGAAACTCACCCCAGCCCTCGGGACTCCAAAACAAACATGCACACAAGTCCTAAAACATCATACGAACTTGCTTGCCTGATCAAATCTCCAATATAGCACCTAGAACTACGAATTGAACACCAAATCAAATAAAATTTTCAAGAAAACTTTGAAACTTGTATCTTCACAACCGGACGTCTGAATCACGTCAAACCAGCTCTGTTTTTCACCAAATTTGACAGACAAGTCATAAATGTACTATTAGACCTATACCGGGATCTAGAACTAAAATAGGAACCCGATATCCCAGAAGTCAAACATAGGTCAAACATTTCAAGTTCATTAAGCCTTAAACTTTCAAATTTTCTATAAAATGCGATACTTGGGCTAGGGACTTCCGAATATGATTCCGTGCATACGCCCAAGTACCAAATCACGATATGGACCCATCGGAACCGTCAAAATATACATCCGGGTCCGTTTACTTAAAACGTTGATCGAAGTCAACCAAAGTGGATTTTAAGGCAAATTTTCATATTTTCCTCAGTTTTTAACATAAAAACTTTCTAGAAAGATGCCTAGACTGCGGACACAAATCGAGGATGGTTATATCAATATTAAGGCTTTATATCACACAATTAGGTTTCAAAGCATAATATGACCTATCGGGTCATCACACCTATCAAATCAACTCGAAATGACGCTAAATTTTGCGTGCAAGTCTTACGTGACATTACAGAACTATTCTTTGTCTCAGAACCCTATTTGGACATTGATATCACCAAAACCTACTCCAAACCAAATTTAAAGAACTTCAAAACCTTCAAGGAGACAACTTTCACTATTTGGCGTCTAAACGCTCCCAGGTCATCCAAAAACCGATTCGAACATACGCCTAAGTCTGAAATCATCATACGAACCTATTAGAACCGTCATATCCCGATTCCGAGGTCGTTTACTCAAAACGTTGACCGAAGTCAAGCTTAGTCTTTTTAGCCAACCTTAAGGAACCAAGTGTTCTGATTTCAATCCGAACTCTTCCAAACACCAAACTAACCATCCCCGCAAGTCATAAAACAGTAAAACACATACAGGAAGCCTTATTTTAGGGGAAAAGGGTTCTAAAAATTAAAATAACTGGTCGGATCGTTACAACAATCAAAGAGAAATATTAAACATGAACAAAATTTCAAGACTATATTATAAAGAGCCGACTCTGGTATAACGGGACTATTCTATGTAGATGCCTCCGGTGGAATCGAAATAATATTTTTATGTCATGCATTACTTACAAATATCATATCAAAAGGTATGTCACTGTTATCAATAATCAAAAGTGGTGTACCAACAATGATTTTATTATGAGGCCACCCATTTTAGATTTGATATAACTCTTTAAACAACTTAGATAACCATCATAAATATATCAACGCAGAGCAATGGTGCTAAATATATAAGGAAAGTAAAATTGGTAATATGGGATGAAGCACTTATGTCTAAGGTCAAATGAACAATATAATTTCCCGGAGTTCTAGAGATATATTGGATATTAATGAATCGTTTGGTTAAAAATTAATGGTTTGGGAGGTGATTTATGTCAAGTACTACCAACAATTTTAAATCGACAAAAGTAGAGACTGTAAAAGCTAGCTTGCAAAAGTTATACTTCTGGCCTCAAATGAAAGAGATTCAACTAACAAGAAATATAATGTAATAACGATCCATTATTCAGTGTATTCTTGTTTCGTGTCGGAAATGAAGAAGAACATACGATAAAAAATGATTTGGTTCTCCCAGAATACTTGGCTATCAATCCCAATGGTAATAGTAATGCATTTAATAAAAGAAATATTTCTATCATTAGATTAAAATGTAATTTGTACAAATCGCATGATATAATTAAACAAATAACTTAGCTAGCAGAAATGAATATGTTAATCAACTAAAAAAAAAGATTGATCATAAATGTTTATACTAAAAACAAAATATTTTTCAGTTTTTGACTCAGCAGAAAATGATACCAATAATTACTACCAAGAAGAACACTTAAATACTTTGATACCAAATGGCCTTCTACAATACATGTTTTTTGTCAAATTTCTTATTTCTTACGTATGTTAGTGTCACCGTATATATAATAGGCTAAGTTAAAATTGATATTCTATTGTATATAGATTAATTTTGAAGAAAAATATGTCTGCCATGCTACTGAAAAACTTAGATATGCCGAATATCTTATGTAATAGCACACATATGGTATATAGAAGTTTTGACAATAACGCCATACATGCAAAAGTTATGATACTGGAACGTGCTTCTAAATATATTCTTATTCATGAATTCAACTTTTGTCTTTCAAAACTAAGGAATATCCTTTTACATTTATGTGAAAATAACTTTCAGTACACTTAGGTTTTGCAAATATAATTAATAAAGCACAGGGACAAAAATCCTAAGTATTGGACTATATTTACCGCAATATGCTTTCTTGCACGAACAACTGTATGTTGCACTTTCGAGAGGGATATCATATCACGACCCAAACCGATGGGCCGCGACGGGCACCCGGTACCTTACTCAACCGAGTACCAACGTAACGTATCTTTCATATCATTCTATCATAGGTAAATGAACTGGAGTAAAGCATGAGGGAATACAAACTTATACATATGAAGTACGGGCTTATAAGACAAAAATAGCCACTCGTGTACTGAACATAGACGGACAAGGCCATACAATCTTTTACATACATGACATATGTCTACAAGCCTCTAAGAATACATAATTTTCAAAAAGGTCAGGACAGAGTCCCGCCCTAAAGCAATACACGTCTAGATTTTACTAACCAAACGAGCAACTCTGAAGCAAATGGAGCGCACTAACATCTTCCGCTGAGCTGATAGCCTACTTGGAGGGCTCTCGATATGTCTATCGGGACCTGCGGGTATAAAACACAGCGTCCCCAGGCAAAAGATGCATCAGTACGACTAATGTACCGAGTATGTAAGGCACATAAATAAGTACATAGCAGACATACATGGAAGAAATATAGAGTAAATGACTCAACCTGTAAGCCTGGATAACTTCTGTAAATCATGAAATAATTATAGTGTCATGCATATGCGTATGAATTTCATGTCGTGCATAGGTACATGTTTCATAACCTCATCAGACCTCTGAGGGAATCTATCATATTGGCCACTATGGCCAAAATCATCAACGTATACCAGCTGATCACGTGGTGGTGCGTATATAACGCCATAAACTTTCCCATATCCCATATACATATAATATACATATATACACGTATATAATGCCATCTGGTCATGGGTCAATGTACATGTATAAATACATGAAATGCATAAGAAATGCGTTAATAAAATTTTCTTGGAACACCATAAAAATCAATATGCCTTTCGGATAATATTGGGTTTGAATATTGATTTCAGGAGTTGGTATAGCTCCTTTGTGTCATTTAGGACTTGCATGCAAAATTTGACGTCATTCCGAGTTGATTGATATGATTTTTCGTGAGTTGTAGAAGTTGAAAGTTCATAAGTTCATTAAGTTTGATTTGAGGTGTGATTCATAGTTTTTATTTTGTTTGATGTAATTTGAGGCCTCGATCAGGTCCGAGTCATATTTTGGGACTTATTGTTATGTTCGGATGGGGTCCCGAGTGGCTCGGGTGAGTGTCAGATAGGTTTGAGTTGTGTTGCACTCGTTTTTAAAGTTTCGACGTCATTTCTTCAGGCCTAAATGGCACCAAATTAATAAAATTAGCTCCAATTTCTATTATTTTAAAATTATTACATCCGTATCGTAATTACAGATCCATAGCAAAAAGTATCGTCGAATTTGGACATCGTATGAGGAAGTTATGCTCATTTTAGTGTCAGAGAATAGAGCTGGTGCTGGTGCTTCGCAGATACGAAGTTGGGTCCGTATCTGCAACCCCGCAGGTACAAAAAATGGTCTGCAAAAGCAGAAATGACAACTGAAAAGAAGTAGGTGCGGCCTTTTGGGTGCAAAAGCGGAAATGCATGAGTATAAAAAAATCAGGCTGCGTGCTTTTGGCATTTTGAGCATATCTTGAGTTCTAGAGCTACGATTGCTGTGCTTTTTGCGCCATTCTTCTCATAATTCCATGGGGGTCAATATCAAATCTTTTTTATTTATTTATTTTAACATAATTCCAGTAGTTCAATTTTGAATTAATCCATATTTTGATTGGAAAATTTGGGGTTTTTATCAAAAACTTTTGTAAAGAGAATAATTGGGTTCTGAACATCGATTCATAGTCGAAATTGGATGAAATTCATATAGTTGGATTCGTAATTGAATGGGTGTTTGAATTTTATAAATTTTGTCGAGTTCTTAGCTGCGACCCCGGGGTTGACTTTTTGGGTTGACTTATAGTTTTCATTAAAGATCGAAGCTTTATTATCCATAATTGTTCCCTATGATTTTTATTTATGAAATTGAGTTATTTTGGCTAGATTTGAGCTGTCCGTAGATTGTTTTACACGAGAAGGTCATTTTAGAGAGTCAGTTTAGCTTCTTTGAAGTAAGTATCTTGCCTAACTTTATGTGGGGGAACTACCCCTTAGGATTCGAGTCGTTTGTGCTATTTGTGTCATGTGAAATCCATGTACGCGAGGTGATGAGTACGTACTCGGGCTTATATGTGGAAATTGAACGCGATTAGACTCTTAGGCTTTTTTCATGTATTCATTTGGAATTCTTAGCACATGTTGTACCTTTTATTCATCATGTCTATTATCACATGCTTTATTTGAAGTTGTCGTTACATGTCACATTATTTACTGGTCGAGTTTGCTCTTATATGCTTTATATGAAGTTTTTGTCACTTTTATCATATTTCTTCTATTGTGGAGTTATTCTTAGTTGAAGTTGTTTTACATGATATCCCTTTTGTTTCCGGGTTATTCTCATGTATTTGACGTAGTACGAGTTGTGCCATCTCTTTCATTATTAGCCTAATTCATGTATTAGAGCCAAAGTTTCCATTGCATGAAAATACTTCCACTATTGATTTTATCCTTAACCAATTAATTGGAATTGAGGTTATCTATAGTCATTAATCTTCTTAAATTGAAATTTTGTAAAAAGGGGGTGTCGTTCCTTGTTGAGTTACTTTCCCATTTTTGTTGTTATTATTGAGATTATTTACACATTGTGTTTGATCCGTCGCCTATTTATTGTGGAAATATTGATATTGTTGGATCTTTGGAAAGGTTGTGGCCTATGGGAACTTGTGTTACGAGTTGATACGTCATGTTGTTGTGATGCTAATTTTTCAATTGTTGTGTGGGCTTGGTTGTTGTTACGCGGAGCATAAGGGTGGAATTTCACCGTTGTTATACGGAGCATAAGGGTGGAATTTCACCGTTGTTGAATGTATGGAGTGATAAGGGTGGCTATTATGTTATTGTCTGAGCAGAGTGATAAGGGTGGCTATTATACGTAGTGATATGAGTGTCTATCAAAGAGATAAGGGTCCTGAGGATCATGGAGAGAACGACGCAACTGCTTCAGGTGCCGGTGTACCACCGTGAAACCCTGAGGGGGCACCAGTGTAAATCCCCATAGATGAAGGCTCACGCAACGCTCAACATGTCGATGTAAGCTCTCATACAGACGGGAGTGTGCGCGACGGAGACTAGAACGAAGCACAGAGAGCCCCTGATCAAAAGGAAAAGGAGGTTAGCCTTCACGTCATTTCTGAGATGTTGCAAGCACAACATTTCTCAGCTACAAAGTCATCAGATAACTCCAAACACAGCACCACCATAAATGACTCCTCGAGTTGAACAAACAACAGAAAGGTCGAGCACTAATGGGTCAGCAGCCGACCCCGCTATTATGAAGATGCTCGAGGACCTCGCAAAGAGTATTGAATCAGGCAAAAAGAAGATAGAAGCTAATGACAAAAAGGTGGAAGCCTATAACTCGAGGGTAGATAAGATCCCAAGCGCACCCCCGATTCTGAAGGGTGTAGATTCAAAAATGTTCGTGCAAAAGCCAGTTCCATCAAGTGCGGCTTCGAAGCCTATCCCGAAGAAATTCAGAATGCTCGATTTCCTGAAGTACAACGGGACCTCGGACCCCAATGAGAACATTACTGCTTACACTTGTGTTGTGAAAGGGAATGACCTAAGAGATGACGACATTGAATCCGTCTTACTGAAAAATTTTGGAGAAACACTGTCCAAAGGGGCCATGATGTGGTATCATAACCTGACCCCAAACTCGATAGAGTCGTTTGCCATGATGGCAGACTCTTTTGTGAAGGCACATGCTGGTGCCATCAAAGTCGCTACGAGAAAGTCTGACGTCTTCAAAATCAAACAAAGAGAGAATGAGATGTTAAGGGAGTTCGTTTCCCGCTTCCAACTAGAATGGATGAAATTACCTCCGGTCTCTGATGATTGGGTAGTACAAGACTTCGCTCAGGGCTTGAATAACGAATATCGATAGCTTCAAAGAAGCCGAAGAAAAATTTGATCGAGTATCCCGCCATAGTTTGGGCGGATATGCACAACAGGTATCAATCGAAGATTAGAGTCGAGGAAGACCAATTGGAAGCCCCCTCGGGCTCGGTGTATCCCAACAGGCTCTTAGCAAAAGAATCGAGGCTCCCAGAAAGAGAACCGAGGCCAAGCAAAGAAAGGTATCAACCGTATATAGAAAATTGGAGAAATATCCTGAGGCGTAACATACTTTGAAGTGGGATAGATCGAGGCTAGAATCTTCGGGGACTCTTGAAAAAAGTAGGGTTCAATCAAGCAGGGCCGGTAGAGGCACCCCGGCTATACGAATACAACTTCAACATCGATGTTTGAGACATCATATCGGCCATAAGTAAAATTAGGGACACCAGGTGGCCAAGACCCATGCTATCAGATCCTTCGCAGAGGAACCCTAACTTGATATGCGAATATCATGGTACCCACGGTCATAGGACTGAGGATCACAGAGAGCTTCGAGAAGAGGTGGCCCCAGTGATTTGCAAAGGGAACCTTTGAGAGTTCCTCAGTGACCGAGCTAAAAACCAATTTCGGGAAAGAGAGGCGAACAAGAAAAATGAAACAGAATAACCACGACACGTCATCCACATGATTATTGGTGGTGTCGACGTCCTTCAGGGACCCATTTTCAAGAAAACAAAAGTATTCATCACCAGAGAAAAGCAAACTCGGAGCTACATACCTTAAGATTCTCTTTCATTCAGCGAAGAGGACATCGAGACCTTGTCTCAACCTTACAATGACACTCTGGTAATTTATTTTCTTTTGAATAAATTTTAAATTAAACGTGTGCTCGTGGATCCAGGTAGCTCGGCCAACATAATTAGGTCGAGGGTGGTAGAGAAACTCGGATTTCTCGACCAAATCGTGTCCGCCTCTCGAGTCCTCAACAGATTCAACATGGCAAGCGAGACAACGAAAGGGGAAGTCATCCTCCCAGTCAATGTGGCCGGTAAAATTTAAGATACCAAGTTTCATGTCGTTGAATGTGATATGAGATACAATGCATTGCTTGGAAGGCCATGGATTCACAGTATGAGGACGGTGCTGTCAACCCTTCATCAAATGATGAAGTATCCTACGAAGGATGGAGTAAAAACAGTGTACGAAGAGCAGCACGTAGCAAAAGAAATTTCGCAGTGCATGATGTGGCACTGATACCTTCTACATCGAAGGAGCCAAAAAACAAGCAAACATTCGACTAGTAATCACAAACAACCGTGCCACGTCCTCGGAACGAATAACCAGAGCATATCGAGGCTTGAACTCCACCACAGCTAAGGTACAATCCTCTCCCTCATTCCTTCACATTTTACACTAACCTATGTGCAGGTGTTCGATTGAAAGGAATCGAAGCACCCTCCAGCTCGAAGTCCTTAGGTTTTAAAGCATGCGCAACGCTTTTTTTCCCTCATGTCGGATTTTATCACAAATGGATTTAACCGACGAGGTTTTTACTGAGGCGACATCTATGTTCTACCTAAGGAGAACTCAACAAGAATTCAAGGCCTCTCTTCAATCAACCTCAAATACTGAGGATCCCTCCGGGAGATCACCTACTCGAAGAAAACTAAAATGAGCCAAAGAGGGTCTCGACAAGAGAACAATGTATAGGACCAAACGGTCGCATGAACCATTTCCACATAAAATAATCGAACCCTCGATAGTGAAAAAATGTACACTTGCGCCAAGTAATCAGAGGAGAATATTTTATCATCAAACACTTCGCGCGTCAAAGAAGTTTGCTATTTTCACAAGAAACGACCCCAGGGACAGAAAATTCCCAAACACTCGGGGATTGACACCAAAAACTCGAGGCCGTAAGACCTCAGGGAAGGCAACTTGGAGCTCACAAGACCTCTATGAGGCACCATCATAATCCCTCTATGAGGCACCATCATAAGCCCTCTATGAGGCACCATTATAATCCCTCAATGAGGCAATATCGCATCTGTAAGACCTCGGCGAGGCATGCTCAAACTCGTAAGCCCTTAACGAGGCAACATCAAAATCGTAAGACCTTAAAAAAGGCATAACCTTGACTCAGGGACCGTCCTCGACAGTCACCCCATCAAGTCATCAAAAACTCGAAGCCCTAAGACCTCAGGGCTGGCAATTTCGAGCTCATAAGCCCTCTGTGAGGCAATATCATCGATGTAAGCCCTCCATGAGGCAATATCAACGACATAAGCCCTCCATGAGTCAATATCAACTCTGACTCAGGGACTGTCCTTGACAGTCGGCTCACAGCCGTAAGATCTCAGGGCTGGCAACTTCAAACTTATAAGCCCTCCATGAGGGGCCAATATAAGCCCTCCATGAGGCAATATCATAACTATAAGGCCTCAAGCAAGGCATGTACTAACTTACAAGACCTTATAAAGGTATAATCCTGATATCAAAGTCAAGGCTATATATCAAACTTGTAAGACCCCTAAAAAGGCATACCCTCGATATAAACACGGAGGCCATCTCAGTCAGGGAATAAAGGCTACGGCCAAATACGATGACCACCGTCATAAGGCTCCGGCCAAAATAATGCGACCCGGAGACGTCTGACTGTCACCATAAAATCACAGGCCTCCAATTACTTCGAAAAAAATTCCAAAAGAACCAGTTAAAGGTCGTACTGACCTTAAGAGCCCAAGTCGCCACCTACACTAAAGCTTGTACCGACCTAATGCATAAGATCCCAAGTTGCTAGCTGCATTAAAGGTCGTACCGACCGAAAGAGCCTCAAGGCCGATTTAAAAACCTAAGGGTCGATGAGATCGAGTCAAAACCCGACTCGGAGACTGAGCCCTAAACGGTTAACTAAATCGCCTCAGGGCCAAATGCGTAAGAGCCCAAGTCGCCAGCTACACTAAAGGTCTTATCGACCTAACACGCAAGATCCTAAGTCGCCAGCTGCATTAAAGGTCGTACCAACCCAAAGAGCCTTAGGGTCGATTTAAAAACCTAAGGGTTGATGAGCTCGAGTCGAAACCCGACTCAGAGACTGAGCCCTAAACGATTAACTAAAGAACCTCAGGACCAAATACGTAAGAGCCCAAGTTGGCAGCTACATCAATAGTCGTAGCGACCCAATGCGTAAGAGCCCACAGGCCAGCCTAAAAAAGCCTCAAGTCTAATAACCCTGAGGGTTTCATTTCAAAATCCAAGTCATCGGGCTAATTACCGACAAGCAAAACAGAAATACCAAAGAATTATATATATATATATATATATATATATATATATATATGTATTACAAATATACATTTACAACGCTCCCTCATGAGTTTTATACAAAGAACAAGGAAGAAAAATCTAAGTCCACTCTCGGGACCAGCTCCTTCGATGGCCCCTCGGACCACCTCCCACGGCGGCCTTCAAATATCAGCATCGGCTCAAGAAGAAAGGAAAAACTTGACGTCGAGCTCATCCACCTCGGCCTGCTTTATTTCTTCCGAGAGGTCAAAACCCCTAGCATGAATCTCTTCGAGGGTCTCCCTTCGAGACGTGCATCAGACATACTCATTGCCCCTCCTCTCTCTATCAAAGGCTCCCCTCAGCTCAGCCCGAGCATCGATAACATCTTTCAAATAAACGGACACCTTCTTATCGGCTTTCGCTCAAACTTCCTCAGCTTCAGCCCCGGCGTTCACGACCTCGACCTTCATATTCAAAAGATCAGTCTCGAGCTTGACAATCCTGTTTGTCTGAATCGAGCTACTTTCTCGAGCATTATGAAGTTGTACCTCGAGGGAAGAGGACTTGGCCAAGGCATTTCTTTGGGCCACAACATGAACACCTATTTGCGCCTTCAACGCATCGCATTCGAAATTTTCTTGCCCGACTTTTCCTCAAAGGCGTTCCAATGCTTATGTTTTTTTCTGCAGCTGAAGCACCGAAACATTAGTTCTCAAAAACTGGAAAAGGAAGCATGTACTCCTTCAGGATTAGGGTTACCTAATGCTCGAGATTGCCTTCATAGTTTCGACTTCGATGCATCTCCGATCGAAGATGTATCAACTCTTTTTTTTCTTATTGCAAAGAAGCCTGGGAGATTTATCATTGCCCAAAGCTTCCCGCAACTTGGTCTCGCAACGAAGCAGCTCGAACTTGAGCTTATCAAAGGCCTATGAAAAAGAAGCTTCAATTCAAAGGATGAACATACATGGCTGAAAAACCAACAAAGTTAGCCAAAACTCACCACGGAGCAGAGCCGCTGAGCCTCCTCAAAGTTGAGCGTGCGTCTACTGGCCTGGTCCCATCGACCCTAGTTGACCCGCTCTCGAAGGGGATATGATCTCTTGAGACCCCACTTGGTTTAGGCGGCCTCTTCTCCCGAGCGTCCCTCGAAGGTACTTCGAGGGAGGAAGAAGACGATGGTGAAAGACTCTTGCTCTTTCTCTCTCGTGGAACCTCTCCATCGAGGCTAGAGTTACCAGGACCAGCAGGATCGGAAACTTCGGGAGGGCCCCTGGTTCGAGCCATAGATGAAGAACCACCCTCCCGAGGAGAGCTGATATCCACAGAATAACCAGCGCATATAAAGTCCTCTTCAGCAACGACATCTCCTTTGTTTCTTTGAGCAGGCCCTGCCTCGTTGAGAATGTCCTCATCCATCGAGGACCTTTTCCGCTTATTATCCTCCCTCAGCTCCAAAGCCGATGACCCTTCCCTCTCCTCGAAGGAGAACGGTCTCATCTCTGAGAATCCATCAACACCTGCGGGAGCGGAGTTAATACGCATAAAAGGAAGCATTCCTCAAAAGGCAATCACATGGCTCATACGTGGTGCTTTGCTTCCCGTCTGCCCTTCGATAGATCTCGCCACTTACGTTCATCAGGACGACGAAGCTGCCAACCTCCGAGTCCAGTCCGTAAGATCGGGAATCTCTTTCGTCATCCACGGGACCGCTGAGAAAGAGAAAGAAACATTCTTATAAATAAACCAAACTAAAAGGCACTAAGGTACGCCGTAGCTTACGTTTGAAGTTCCATTTCTCGGGGATTGGCAAGAACTCTGCACCGACTCATCCATCATCGGTTCCGGTCCTCATCGTCACTGGAAATAAAGGGCTTGATGGACCATCGTCGTAACGCATTCAGGTCCCTGTAAAGACCCGTAAAATTTCATGGCTAAAAATAATGCCCAAATAGGTCCCAGTGTTGTTATAACTGTAGAAATTATTAAAACAGACCCTTTTTGAGTAAAAAGTACCCCGGGACTTAAAAGATATAATTTTCCAGATTTGCACAGGTCTACGATCCACTATGCGATCGCAGATCAGGTCTGTGGACCGCATAGTCGTCACATACCTGGACAGTTTGCTGTCCATTTTTAGGACAACTATGAGGACTAGAATGCGATCGCATTTCACGAATGCGGGTCTCATAGTTATCGCATTCTTGCACCTTGACTTTTGCGGATGGATTTATGCGATGCACTATACGATCGCATAACAGGTATGCGGACCGCATAGTGGTCGCATACCTGGGAAGTCTAATTTTCTTTTTGGCCCATTTGAGGGCCAATTATGTGACAGGAATGCGGACCGCATATCTGGAATGCGATCACATTCCTGACTGCATTTCTGCTTCGAGACTGTTAAATTTCTAATTTTATACCCGACCCCCAGTTTATTAAAACACATACCTCTTTCATTTTAAGCTCATTTTCTGATAAATTAGAGAGAGGAAAGAGTGGGTTCTAGAGAGAGAGATTTCCAACATCATCAAATTTGTTACTCCATCACTACTCAAGACTAGAATTGATCAAGTAGAACACCATTTTCGTCACTACAAGAGGTAAGCTTCCACCCCATCAACCTTAATTTCCAGATTTTTTTAAAAATGAAACTTGGTTAGGTGAGTTCATGAAGATGGGGGTAGGAGTATTGCATGCATATAACCAATTAGTCATAATCTAGTAAACGGAAATGGGTTAGAGTAATCTTTCACTAAAAAGAGGCCATTTAATCTAAAGGAACACCTAGTGTTGGATAGAATGCTCAAGAGAGTTCAAGACATGATCATTATTCCTAATTCTAAGTTAAATATGTCACACTGTGAACTAGATTGAATGTGATAGAAGGTCCGTTGAATTGTGGTAAAAATTAAAGGGGGAATTCCGATTCAAGGTATGTATGGCTAACTTTAATCTTTGTAGAGTTACCTTGCTGGTGTCCGAGCACACGGTATGACATTCTTGCTTGGGCATATGTGAATTGATTGTCCTGCTGTGTCGAGGTGCACGAGTTCACTCTCAGATTTTTCTTAAGTCGATTACCAGTCTAATTCAGATTATGAAGGGTGATTCTTTGTGCTTATCCTACCATGTGTAAGGTTCGTTAAATGTTCGAATATGTCAATATGGCAGTATGTGCTGCTAAATGAAAGAATGTTAACGTACTCTAATGTGGAAAGGTATCTAATTGTTAAGGGCCGAGTGTGGCAAATGATGAAAAGAAACTGTGGATTGATTTACTTGAGTTAAATAATGATGGCATCACCATATGTGAATTATTGTTTGGTAAGGATTATTGTGCCTTGACTTCATATAGTTGTTGGTTGATATGAACTTATGTTCTTGATGATGAAGATCCCTGTGATATAATTGTTGGTTATTGTTGCTACGAAATATGAACGTACGGTGGGATCGGGTTGCGCGCCGCAACACGAAGTAATAAGGGTGGAAAGGTAATAAGGGTGAGATGAGAATGTACGGTGGGATCGGGTTGCGCGCTGCAACAGATGAATAATTGAAATGAGTAACTGTGGAATCTCCATTTGTAACTTTTTGTATATCTGTGTGGTACTTGTGTAGTTACTCTGACTGTCTTCCAATTGTTTATTGTGTGATTCTACTTGGAATAAACTTTGTTCATACATGCTAGTACAATTCAATGGTACTAATTTCCCTTTTGCCGGGGGCGTTACATCTTTTATATGGATGTAGGTGGTTCCGTAGCAGGTAACTCAGACCGCCGATAGTGGTGTTGCCCCTTCATACTTTCAGCAGATCTGGTGAGCCGCACTTCCTCTCGGAGCTGTGTCTAGTCTATATCCTCTCTTTTGTATATGATATGTCTTTTAAGGTATAGCCGGTGCCTTCTTGCTGGCAATAATTGTGTAAACCCTTATTACTCTTAGAGGCTCTGTAGACATGATGTGGGTTGTACATATATGTATTTTTGGCAGTAAATGTGTTTACTAGTAATCGGGGTCCGAATCGGAATTATTGTATGTCTTGTGATTATCAAATGTTGTAATGATAAAGGATAAAATGAACTCAAGTAGTAGATTATTGCTAATTCACGTGGAATAATGTATATTTTGCACGGGGTAACGCGTTGGGTAGGAAAGGCAATCCTGGTCCGCTTGACCGGAATCATTCGGTTAGGTGCCGGTCTCGTCCCTCGATTTTGGGGCGTGACAAACTTGGTATCAGAGCCTAAGGTTTTTAAAAGTGTCCTAGGATGTCTCGGAGCCAGCTCTAGTAGATCCCTTCTTATCAGTGTGTTGTCGACCACATCTATAATTAGGGGGATGGATGGACATTTAGGAAAATACTCTTTCATTGTTACTTTGTATCGTGCGATGAAGTGGAATATGAAAACATCTTTATCTAACTCGTGCATTGTTCCAATTTTCAGTAAATGGCACCCAAGAAGAGAGTCCGACTCGTCCTAGATCCCAATGCCACCCTGACGTGAATTCTTTATCTGATGGTGCGGGTGAGAATGATTCCCCGACCCTGAATCTGCCTGACTCCTCCACTCCAGGCCATTCTATTCCTATTCCTTCTCCAGTAGAGGGTGCTAAAGTCTCTCCCGCTGATGTTCCTGATCCTTCCTCAGCCCCAACTTTCGGTCCTGGTATTTCTGATGGGGACCTCAGGGGATCTATTCAGATGTTGACTCAGCTAGTGGCCTCCCAGGCCCAAAGATCACATGCTGCCCCTGCATCCTCTAGCGAGAAAGGGGATTCTTCAGGTTCCAGGGTCAACCAGTTTTTGCAGTTAGCCCCTCTTAGAGTTCACAGACACCGACCCAGAGGCTGATCCTCAGGATTTTATAGATGAAATGTACAAGACTCACTGGGGTATGAAGGATACAGAGACAGAAGGGGTTGAGTTGGCTTCCTATCGGATAAAAGGAGCAGCGTATTTGTGGTTTGAGATGTGGGAGGGGTCCCGTGGGGAGGGGAGCCCTCCGGCAAAGTTAGGTGAGTTTGTTGATGCCTTCATGGATCATTTCTTGCCTGCCGAGACTATGGCAGCCTGTGCTGCGGAGTTTGAGGTCCTTAAGTAGGGCAAAATGAGTGTGTGGGAGTAACAGATGGAGTTCGTGCGCCTTTCCAAATATTCCATCCACATGATGCCGACTATGGAGGCCAGAGTTTGATGGTTTGTTCAGGGCCTTGGTCCCTTGGTTCTTAATGAAGCTGCTACAACATCCTTGCATTCGGATATGAATTATGGGAAGATCGTGGGATTCGCCCAGGCCACAGAGGCTCGAAAGTTGAAGATAAGGATGGAGAGAGAGAGTGGTAGTAGGGCCCAGTCAGCGGGCAACCCTGGGAGTTCAGTTGCAGGTTGGAGATAAGCCCTAGAGAGAGGGTTATCAGGGCCATCCCAATCCTATGCTCAGTACTCAGCTAGTTCCCCGTCATCAGGGCATAATTATTAGTAGCGGGGTCGCTTTAGACCAGGTTCAGATAGTAGAAGGATCCATTTGTTGGGTCGTTCAGGTGGGAGGTTCCAGCAGCAGCGGATGGTCCCATGCCCTAAGCATGGGAGGTCTCATTCTGAGCCTTGTCACTTGGATATACCGGTGTGCTATAGATGTGGAGAGAGAGGCCATATACAGCAAGACTGCCGCGCACCCAGTCAGGGCACGAGTAGGGGTACTGCTCAACCATCCAGCTCTTCAGCCGCTACATCTTCAGCACGCCCTCCAGCTACAGCAGGGTGCGGTACAGTTAGGGGTGGAGCACGGGGTCGAGGGGGACCCAGTCGGTTCTATGCTTTGAGTGGTTACCAGAGAGCGGAGGCTTAACTAGATATTGTCACAGGTATTTTGACTGTTCAGTCACATGATGTTTATGCTCTTATTGATCCCGGGTCTTCTTTGTCATATGTTACTCCCTTTATTGCTTCAAGTTTTGGGATAGAACCCGAACAACTTCATGAGCCATTCTCTATGTCGACTCCGGTTGGTGATTCTATTATGGCCGGTGTTGACCTTGCCAGAGGGTATAGAGGGATTTGTGGTTTATTGTGATGCTTTGGGGTGTGTGTTGATGCAATGCGGGAAGGTTATAGCGTATGCTTCTAGGAAACTCAAGAATCATGAGAAGAATTATCCGACGCATGATTTGGAGCTTGCAGCGGTTGTGTTTGCATTAAAAATCTGGCGGCATTATCTGTATGGGGTCCATGTGGACGTGTTCTCAGACCAAAAGAGTCTTCGTATTTATTCAAACAAAAGGAGTTGAACTTGAGGCAGCGGAGGTGGTTAGAATTGATCCAGGATAATGATATGAATATTTTGTACCATCTAGGAAAGGCGAATGTGGTAGCCGAAGCTCTTAGTCGGAAATCCATAGGTAGCTTGGCTCATTTGGAAGCAGGTCAGAGGCTTTTGGATCGGGAGGTTTATCAGTTGGCTAGTATGGGGATCTGTCTTTTGACCTCAAACGAAGGGGATGTCGTGGTGCATAATGGAGCAGAATCTTCAATTGTAATGGAAATCAAAGAAAAAAAATTCAGAGATCCAGTGTTGGTACAGTTGAGAGAGGCAATTCTGAATCATGAGACTACAACATTTTCACTCGGCAATGATGACGGTGTTTTGCGGTGCTGGATGATCTTCGGGAAAGGGTAATGACAGAGGCTCACAATTCCAGGTATTCAGTACACCCAGGTTCTACGAAGATGTATCATGATCTCAAAGAGATTTATTGGTGGAATGGTATGAAAAAGGGTGTGGCGGACTTTGTGGCTAGATGTCCGAATTGTCAGCAAGTGAAGGCCGAGCATCAGAGGCCCAGTGGGTTGACGCAGCTTATGGAAATACCAATGTGGAAATGGGAAATGATCAATATGGACTTGTGGTGGGGTTAACTCGCACTCCACGTAGGTTCGACTCAGTTTGGGTAATAGTGGATCGGCTCACAAAGTCGGCACATTTCTTGCCAGTCAAGTCCACGATACTGCAGAACAATATGCTCAGTTATATATCAAAGAAATAGTCAGGATCCATGGCACTCCAGTATCTATTATCTCGGATCGAGGGGCCCAGTTCACAGCTAACTTTTGGAAGAAATTTCAGCAAATTTTGGGTATGCAGGTAAATCTCAACACAACATTACATCCACAGACTGATGGGCAGGCAGAGCGGACCATCCAAGTGCTTGAAGATATGTTACGGGCTTGTGTATTAGACTTCAAGGGTAGCTGGGATGATCACTTGCCGCTTATAGAATTTTCTTATAATAACAGTTTCCATGCTAGTATTCAGATGGCCCCATTTGAGGCGTTGTACGAAAGGAGGTGTAGGTCTCCTATTGGATGGTTCGAGGTTGGCGAAGCAAAACTGCTAGGACCGGATCTTGTAAAAGTTAAAGTAATTCAGGAAAGGATGAAGTCTGCTCAGAGTCGTCATAAATCCTATGCGGACGTTTGTCGAAGAGATTTGGAGTTTCAAGTAGATGATTGGGTATTCTTGAAGATGTCTCCCATGAAATGAGTGATGCGGTTTTGGAAGAAAGGGAAATTGATCCCTAGGTATGTCAGGCCGTACCAGATCGCTCACAAGAAAGGACATGTGGCTTATAGGCTGGAATTGCCCCCTGAGATGTCATTAGTGCACCCAGTGTTTCATGTGTCCATGTTGAAGAAGGTGATTGGGGATCCATCCGCCATTGTGCCGGTTGAAATTAATGAAGGATTGTCATATGAAGAGGTTCCAGTTGCTATTCTTGATAAGCAAGTCCGTAGATTGAGGAACAAAGAGATTGCTTCTGTTAAAGTATTATGGCAGAGTCGACAAGTTGAAGAAGCCATATGGGAAGCGGAAAATGAAATGAAAGAGAAGTATCCCCACTTGTTTGTATAAGTCCGGTAGTGGTTTTTAAAGTTGTCATTCCTAAGCAATTATATATTGTGTTAACTTTTTTGCAAGAACACTCCACTCCCCTAATTACCCTACTATTGTGACTCTCAAACTTTGTGCCATAAATGTATATGTTGTTGTGATTAGTTGGAATATGTGCAACTTATTGAAATAGCTGAATTATGTGCAACTAATTGTAATAGTTGAATTATGTGCAAATTTGTGGAGTTAACCGAACTATATGAGGCTTGTGGAAGCAATTGAATTACATGTAGCTTGTTGAAATGACCAGATTATGTATAAGTTGATAGAGTAACTGATAATGTGTGGAATTGGTTAAATATGTGTTTCGGGGGCTCTCTAACAGGTAGATAGGCCTAATTACAAAGGAAACTCTGGCAAAATTTTCAGAAAATATCGGAGTTAGTTAAAATTTGGGGGTTGGCTTATTTTGTGTTTTTCCTACTCTAGTGATTCCCCGATCCTCATTTGAGGACGAAGGATTTTAAGTAGGGGAGAATGTAAAGAACCGTAAAATTTCATGGCTAAAAATAATGCCAAAAATAGGTCCTCGTGTTGTTATAACTGTTGAAATTCTTAAAACGGACCCTTTTTGAGTAAAAAGTACCCCGGGACCTAAAAGATATAATTTTCTAGATTTGCGCAGGTCTGCGGTCCACTATGTTATCGCAGATCAGGTATGCGGACCGCATAGTGGTCGCATACCTGGACATTTTGCTTTCCATTTTGAGGACAGCTATGCGGCCTAGAATGCGATCACATTTCACGAATGCGGGCTGCATAGTTGTCGCATTCTTGCACCTTGACTTTTGCAGAGGGAGTTATGCGATGCACTATATNTATTAAAACACATACCTCTTTCATTTTAAGCTCATTTTCTGATAAATTAGAGAGAGGAAAGAGTGGGTTCTATAGAGAGAGATTTACAACATCATCAAATTTGTTCCTCCATCACTACTCAGGACTGGAATTGATCAAGTAGAACACCATTTTCGTCACTACAAGAGGTAAGCTTCCACCCCATCAACCTTAATTTCCAGATTTTTTTTAAAATGAAACTTGGTTAGGTGAGTTCATGAAGATGGGGGTAGGAGTATTGCATGCATGTAACCAATTAGTCATAATCTAGTAAACGGAAATGGGTTAGAGTAATCTTTCACTAAAAAAGAGGCCATTTAATCTAAAGGAACACCTAGTGTTGGATAGAATGCTCAAGAGAGTTCAAGACATGATCATTATTCTAATTCTAAGTGAAATATGTCACACTGTGAACTAGATTGAAGGTGATAGAAGGTCCGTTGAATTGTGGTAGAAAATTAAAGGGGGAATTCCGATTCAAGGTATGTATGGCTAACTTTAATCTTTGTAGAGTTACCTTGCTGGTGTCCGGGCACACGGTATGAAATTCTTGCTTGAGCATATGTGAATTGATTGTCCTGCTGTGTCGAGGTGCACGAGTTCACTCTCAGATTTTTCTTAAGTCGATTACCATTCTAATTGAGATTATGAAGGGTGATTCTTTGTGCTTATCCTACCATGTGTAAGGTTCATTAAATGTTCGAATATGTCAATATGTCAGTATGTGCTGCTAAATGAAAGAATGTTAACGTACTCTAATGTGGAAAGGTATCTAATTGTTAAGGGCCGAGTGTGGAAAATGATGAAAAGAAACTGTGGATTGATTTAATTGAGTTAAATAAT
>ML358417.1:0-60438 GCA_005239505.1 Nicotiana paniculata | reverse complement strand
ACTCAACTCCTATTCCCTCAAGCTAAGGTTAGACCGAACACTTACCTCGGGTCCGAAGTATAGAAATCAACCCGAAACCACACGTTTGCCACGAGTATCCGACTCCAAATGGCCCAAATCTATTCAAATAAATTTCATACAGTAAATAACATCTCATGCAACTGATTCTACTATTTAAATCAAGCTTACGACGCGAAATTTGGTGAAATGACCAAAAATGCCCCTCATGCCAGCATCTCGGAGTCGGGTAAATTTTACATTTTCAGAACCCTCGTACTCTCACGAGTCTATCCATATAAGAGTCTCTCAAATCGGAGGTCAATCACCCACTCAAATCCCAATTTTAAAAAAACCTAAGTTCTACCCCAAACACCCAATTTTCACCCATGGAAATCTTTGATTTTAAGTTGAAAATATGTTAAATGATGTTAATGATTGAAAGAATTGAGTAAAAACCAGCTTACAAATAATTTGGAAGAAGTCTTGTTCTTGGAAAAATCGCCTAAGTGTGTTTGAGTTTGAGAAAATATGAAAAATGGAGTCAAAATTCGGTTTAAGTGCACTGCAGGCCACTGGTTGGCATGGGAATTGCGAGCTGGGGTTCGCAATTGCGAACACCTCTGACATGGTAATTGCGATGTATAGTTCGCATTTGCGAACACTAAGCAAAAGGAGGGACTTCGCATTTGCGACCAGAAATGTCGCATTTGCGAAGGTCCCATACTCGCATTTGCGAACAACATGGTCGCATTTGCGATCCCTGGCCAACAAGGGCACCTTCGCATTTGTGATGAATAGCTCGCATTTGCGATGCTGGCTTCGCAAATGCGAAGCCTGCAGATCAGTTGCACCAGCAAATTTCCAAGTTCAAAAATGCAATCCGTGGCCTATCCAAAACTCACCCGAGCCCTCGGGGCTCCAAACCAAATATACACACTACCTCAAAAACATCCTATGAACTTATCCGTGCGATCAAATCGCCAAAATAACATCATATACATCGAATTAAGCCTCAAAATCCATGAATTCTATCAAATTTCATAAAACATCAAATTTTCCATTTTAAGTCAGAAACACGTCAAACGAAATCCGTTTTCAACCAAAATTTACATAAAGTGCTTAAACCCTATATAAGACCTGTACCGGGTGCCGGAACCAAAATACGGGCCCGATACCATCACTTTATAATCAGATTTCGTTTTCAATTTCCTTAAATATTTTCAGGAAATAATTTTTCTCAAAAATTCATTCCTCGGGCTTGGAACCTCGGAATTTGATTCCGGGTATACGCCCAAGTCCCATATTTTCTTACGAACACTCCGGGACCGTCGAATCACGGGTCCGGATCCGTTTACATAAAATATTGACCGAAGTCAAATTTATTCATTCTAATATCAAAATTTAGCATTTTCACAGAATTTCACATTTAAGCTTTCCGGCTATGCGGCCGGACTGCGCACATAAATCGAGGCAACTATAAATGAGGTTTTCAAGGACTTGGAAGTACGGGACGGGTAATAAAATAGGTGATGACTCTTTGGATCGTCACATTTATAAGCCTAAAAAGTAAACCTTCTCTTCACAAATAGTAAGAGGAAGGAAATACTCAACATCAAATAGTGAGAGAAATGGGTGTCCATAGCAGCATGGGCATCCATCCTTAAACTATTCACAACTGTATTATATTATGGATGTTCATTTAGTACTCCGTTAAAAATAAGCTTCCAGAAGAAGCTTATCCATATGATACTCCGCCGTAAATATGTTTATCTATTTGGTACTCTATTGGAAATAAGCCTCCTGAAGAAGCTTATAATTTCTTCGTTATGGATAAATACTCCCGATCGAAGATTATCTATATCTAGTGCAGTAGCAGCTTACAAGCAAGTTACAAGTAGCTTACACAACAGCTTGTAATAGCAGCTTACAAGCAACTTAGAAGCAACTTACATAGTAGCTTGCAGTAGTAGCTTACAAGCAACTTACAAGCAGCTTACACAGCAGCTTGCAGTAGCAGTTTACACAACAACTTCCTTTCTTCTATAAATAGAGGAGATTTCATTTTATTATGTACATCATCTTGAAAGTTGAATAATATATCAATCTCTCTCCCTCTACTTGTCTTCGATTTATTTACTTTACAACCTTTATTTTATAAAACGTTATCAGCACGAGACTCTGTCATTTTGAGCACTTACTTCAAATTTACTTTCTATTTCAGTGTTCATCTCCGACGTAAGAAGACGCTCGTACGTCCGTGGTTAGATATTGTTCATTCCTAGCATCATAAGGCAGATTGTATCCTTGAGGTGGTGAGCTTGTCTTCTCGGCGGTAGTGAGGTGGATATCACTTATGTCTGGAGTGGCCAAATTTGTGTAGCCTTTTGCTTATTTTTGGTTTAATATCTTTATCATCGCTTGCTTGGTTATACACTACGTATAAATACCTATTTTGGTATTTATTTTTATCCTAATTACTTTAATAAAGAATTACAAAGTGGATAACATTGTTATATCAACTTAAACTCTAGCAGAGTTTGCAAGAAATATACAACCACCAGAAGTGGTTATGTTTTGTATATCTCATTGTAACTAAATTTTGTTAACCACCATAAATGGTATATACCTAATGACCATCAGAAGTGATAATTTAGGCTTTCTATGGTTACAATTGAAGATAAGTTAGAAATAATTTCTCTATATTACTTGTATGCCTCGATTTGCCCCTGAAGTAGAATTATCTTAAAAGAGGTTATAAGCCATCAACATAATTTGGTGTGATTAATGCACATTCAGATAATTATGATCCGTTCCAGAAGGATGAGAACTTTTTCTAAATATTAATCCATTCCTTGAAGTAAATGTGACAATATTAATAAAGCTCGTAAATATGAACGCATTTTTGAATTAAATATATTACAATTCAACTCCAGAAGAGAGAATATATACTCAATATTTTGTATTTTAAATTTGCTCCTGAAGAAGTAACACAATTGAAGTTTTCTCCTGAAGTAGGAAAATATTACCAAGAGGTGTTTTCTTGTGCTTAAGAAATTATTTTATATTGTTTATTTGATTATGATTTTCTCTCATGATACCAGAAGTGTCTGAACAATATTTGATAGTACAAAATGTATCAACAACTCCTGAAGAGCTAACTGTTTGTCTAGAAGACACATGACACCAGTAGTGTTTGATAAATATTAGATTGTGGATAATAAATGAAGGCTCTCGAAGATGCTTATATACAAATATGTCATTCATATTATATGATTATGGTCAAAACATATGTTGTAGTAAACCTGAAGTTTACTAATACAAATGGCAATCATATTGAGACTACTAATGATTGGAAGATTGAAAATCTTTATGTTTCCACAATCATAGGGGGTAAAATAATATATATGTGAGAAGTTACCCGCCTTATTCTTCAATTTTTACCACATCGTGTATCACAGTAAACTAGAAGTTTACTAATGCAAAAGTAATCATAGTAAATCAGAAGTTTTACTGAGGCAAAAATAGCTACAGTAAATCAGAAATTCGCTGATACAAAAGTAGCCACAGTAAATCAGAAGTTTACTAATGCAAAAGTTTATGACATAGTAAATCAGAAGTTTACTAAGAGATAGCACCTTCCATGATAAACTTGAAGTTTTCATTTGCCATTTTTAAATGAGTTATTTGAGAATTCAGATAAGCATATACTGAAGAACTAGAAGATTCTTCAAGAATTCTCCTATATTGTTTGTTTTCATAATAAATTGACTATACCAGCTAAAGTTGGGACTAAGACACCTAATCTGAAATATATAAAAGGTGAATATGGGCACATTCACCTATCATGTGAACCACTTATAGATGCATATATGAGATAGTTACATGTGTGATTATTGCCAACCTACAATTTGGCATTTGAAATTGCTTTTCCCAATTAAGAGCATAATTTTCAGATTGTGAAATCAAGACAGTTCATCTTAATAATGCTGGTTTATATCCAAGTTGGTTTAGCATTGAATACCTCCTATTAATGGCTAAATTATTGCTTATGAGAACAAAGCACACCCATTGAGTACACCAATGATTTTTTTGATCACTTAAAGTGAATAAGGATTCGTTCTTACCTCCAGAAGAGGATGATGAACTCCTTGGTCCTGAAATACCCTATCTCAGTGCAATTGGTACACTTATGTATCTTGCTAACGCTACAAGGCCTGATATAGCATTTTATGTTAATTTACTAGCAAGATATAGCCCTTTTCCTACACAGAGACTTGGGTATTTGAAACGACGTCTTTATCAGGGGGAGTAAAGTATGCACTGTACCCTTTTTCCCTTGCTCAGGTTTTTTCCCACTAGTTTTTCCTGGTAAGGTTTTTAATGAGGCAACTTGAAATGTATATTATTAGTGTACTCTTTTTCCTTGACTAGGATTTTTTCCCACAGGGTTTTTCTTAGTAAGGTTAAAAGGCACATAATATTATTCTGTTGTAGATAAATCTTCCTGAAGAAGATTATTCATTTAGTACTCTATTGAAGTTTATCTACAAGCACCTGATGCAGGTAGGTTGTAAGCAATTCAATGAAATGACTTATAATAACTTCTTTATTTGATGAGATTAATTTAAATCGATCGAAAATAGTTGTGGAAAATATTCTCTACAAATTCAACTTTTAAGAAGGTGGTATACAAGATTGGAATGCGGAAACTCAAATATTTGAAACAAGGTTTTCATCAGGGGGAGTAAAATACGCGATGCACCCTTTTTCCTTACTAAGGTTTTTTCCCACGGAGTTTTCCTTATAAGGTTTTTAATGAGGCAGCAATGTGTATTACTAAATATGTTTCCTTCACTAGGATTTTTTTCCCACGGGGTTTTTCCTAGTAAGGTTTTAATGAGACACATTATCTTTTAATGAACATCCAAGGGGGAGTGTTATAAATATATATTATATTATGGATGTTCATTTAGTACTCTATTATAAATAAGCTTCATGAAGAAGTTTATCCATGTGAGACTCCTTCGTAAGTATATTTATCTATTTGGTACTCTATTGGAAATAAACCTCCTGAAGAAGCTTATCATTTCGGTACTTCGTTATGGATAAATACCCCTGGTAGAAGATTATCTATATCTGGTGCAGTAGCAGCTTACAAGCAACTTACAAGCAGCTTACACAACAACTTGTAGTAGCAACTTACAAGCAACTTACACAGCAGCTTGCAGTAGCAGCTTGCATAACAACTTACAAGCAGCTTACACAACATCTTCCTTTCTTCTATAAATAGAGGAGATTTCATTTCATTATGTACGTCAGTTTGAAAGTTGAATAATATATCAATCTCTCTCTCTCTCTCTCTCTACTTGACTTTGGTTTATTTACTTTACAGTCTTTATTTTATAACAAAAAAGAAGTTAGTTTTTTGGGTCTTTTTTTCCAACGTAAACAATATTTTATTACTCTCTCTGTTTTAATTTAGATGAAATAGTTTGACTCGGTACAAAATTTAAGAAGAAAAAAAAGACTTTTGAAATTTGTGGTACTAAAAGTTTTGTGATGCCATGACATTTGTGTGGTTATAAAAGCTTATCATTAAGAGTAAAATGGATAAAATGAAGAGTTTAAAGTTAGATTATTTCTAATTATTAGAATGTATCGTTCTTTTTGGAACAAACTACCTAAATTGAAACAGAGAGAATATTAATCACTATGGAACAAAAAGAACATTTTAATTTTAGGTATATGTACAATATTTACAATATTAGAAATGAAAGCTCGTGCACTGTGCGTGTCCAATATTTGATTAAGAACCTATGCAAAATACCTATTAATCTTAAAATAATTACATTTTTCTACCCATTTGAAAACTAGTTACTTATAATTTATACCTAACCAACTAAAACTAATTAATTACCCTACCTACCCACCTGGTTTAGCTTAACTTGACTTGATTTGACTTGGTTTTATGAATATTTAAAATATTTGTGGGGCGGATAATGTTTTATGAGCTTTTATCATTATTGGCCGCTCGGGCCAAACTTTTAACAGTCACTAGCCAAAAATTAATTAATTACAATAGCTAGCTGATGAAACAAAAAGTCCCATCAGCCGCATCACCCGACGCCTGATGTTTCAAATATTTTTTTCTTCTAAGAATCTCATTTTTAGAAATGAAAAATATATCTTTAATCCCCAAACAACGTGAAATACAGAGCTATTTTAATTTTCTATCCAAATCAAAAAGCTTTCAACTATAAAGAAATAGAGTAGTGTACAATAAAATCCCAAAAAAATGGTAAATTTTCAAAAACAGAATATTTTCAAAAGTAAAACATCACTTGAAAAGCTCAATCTAAAAAAAAAAATAGCGAGATTATGTGTGTGGGAGAGAGAGATTTTCATTTCATATATACTAATATATACATTAAAAAACGAGCAAATTTCATTTGTAGCAGGTCGGTGGAAACTATTATCACCCGCTAGCCATGAATTGATCCATACAATTTATAGCCCCAAACAAATTATAATGGCCAGCTTAAATTTGCTCAAATGTGGTAAATTTTGGTGCCATCGAGCCGTTCCAATCATCCATCAATGATATGCAAAATCAATCTTCTTATTGTCAAAAATACCGCTTATGGTATTTAATCTTTAAAAACAATAAATTTTCATGTCATTTTAAGTACCAAACTTTTTTCTGACTATCAAAAGATTATGTAAATTATTTTTAATTTTTGTTGTTGTTGACTCTTAATTGGCTAGATGAAAGCAGTCGGTCATCTTCAAACTAATATATCCTTATTGTTATAGTTTTTATTTTATGGGTTTATTTATTTATTTATTTATTTATTTAATACACAATAATATGTTCTTCACTCTTTAAATTAAATAGCCCTTTACGTACAAAAGACGTAAATGTACATTCAAATAATTACTATATAATAGATATAAACTGTCAATAACTATCATCATTGTAATTTTCAAAACAATATTAAATTCTAAAAAATCAGTCATATATACAAAATTTATACGTTGTAGAACAGTCTATACACTTTGGATACACAAAAGCGCTCGGGATACATTAATGATTGTCACGATCCAAAAAAAAAAACCAACCGCCCGTGATGACGCCTATCGTGGAACTAGGCACGCCGACACACTCCCAAACAATTCGAAATTACATTAAAAATTAGAAAATAGCCTTTTTCAATCTGAATTTTTGTAGAAAAGATAAAATCAAAACCAAAAATGCGAAAAAGTGAAGGTCCGCATCGGGTGTCACTAAGTCATGAGCCAATACTACAACTGTTCTGAATATAGCAAGACCTCATAGTTTGAGAATAGACAAAATACACTAAAAGGGAGATAAGGAAGGAGAAACGCAGGACTGCGATCGTCAGGAAGCTACCTCGCTATCTCCGATGAAAGTCCGCGAATGGAATAGTCAACAGCCGCTACCGTGGCCTGAGATACCTGAATCTGCACACAAGGTGCAGGGGGTAACGTGAGTACACCAACTCAGTAAGTAACAAGTCTAAACTATGGACTGATAGGTAGTGATGGGCTAAACCTCAACAGATAACGAAAACCAAACTGTACAGTAAAAATAAACATGCTTTCCATTCATGTATTCAACTCAGGAAGTAATGTAAATGCAAATCTGAATAATGTAAGTATTAAGCTCCGTATATCTCTAAGTGACAATGCATAGAATGCATGAAAATTATCATGTACTCCCACTCTCATGTGCCCAACCACTCGATACCGCATATGGCTATCTGGCCCAGGGAAATCCATCGTGGAACATACTCGATGCTGACTATATAGTCACTCGGTACTGAGGAAAACGGGTAATCCAACCCTGCGAAGAAATCCATCTCCATGTATCAATACTTCCGACAAATAGATGTCTAGGGAAATCCATCCCTAATAATATCATCTGCGCTCACTAGGCGTGTGTTACAGACTCCGGAGGGGCTCCTACAGCCCAAGCGCGATCACAATCATCAACATAGCCACTGCGGCGTGCAACCCAATCCCATAACTGTCACTCATAATCAGGCTCTCGGCCTCACTCAGTCACCACTCTCCAGTCTCACACACACGGGCTCACAATGCCATGAAACTAGCCCGAAACAATGATATGATGAGCCAATTAATAAAAACAGAAATTGAGACATGATATGATATGCATGAATAAGATTGGGTACAGAATATCCATGACACAAATGAGATGACAGCAAGAAACGACCACTCGGGTCTCAACAGTATCGGCGTGAAGCCTTAACAGGATATCTAGCATGAGTTACAACACATATAGTTAATCACATGACAGAAACACGGATATCAGCAAGGAAGAATCACTAAGCGATGCCATGGAATGAACCAGGCTACAATTCTCACGGTGCACGCCTGCACGCCCGCCACTTGGCATACGCGCCCCCTCAATACTAATCACATAACACATAGCTCGGGGTTTCGAACCCTCAGAACCAAGTTTGGAAGCGTTACTTACCTCAATCAAGCCAAAATCCTACTTCGCGACGCCCTTGCTGCTCGACTCGGCCTCCAAATGCGCCGAATCTAGCCAAAATCAGTATATTATCATCAATATACGCTAAAGGAATGGATTCCACATTAATATTATCGAATTAGACTAAAAATGCGTCCCCTGGGTCCACGTCTCAAAATTCGACAAAATTTACCAAACTCGAAAGCCCATTCACTCACGAGTCCAACCATACCAAATTTATCAAAATTCGACTTCGAATCGATATTCAAATTCAAAAAATCCATTTTATGAAGTTTCTACCATTTCCCCCCAAATTTCCACCTCAAAGTACTAATCAAATGATGAATTCAGTGATATATTCATGTATATTAACCAAATCCGAGTTAGAATCACTTACCCCGATGAATTTCTTGAAAAACCTTCAAAAATCGCCACAAACCAAGCTCCCTAGGTCCAAAATGTGAAATAATGCCCTAAATCCCGCTTATATAGAGCTCTCTGAACCATCATTGCGCGGTCCGCGAAAATCCAAGCTCCTGCGATCGCGACTAGAATTGTGCGGTCCGCGCCCGCCTCCACCGCGATCAGCAAAATTCCGCCGCGGTTCACGAAATCCTGTCGCGGTCCGCGAAATTCTGCTAAGGTCCGCGACTTCAAAACACCAGAAGCACATCTGAGTTCCGGACTTGCCCAAAACTCACCCATAAACACACCTGAGGACCTCCGGAACCTCAACCAAAGGAACCAACAAGTTATATAACAATTTACGAACTTGGTCGAATCCTCTGAACTCACAAAACAACATCCATCTACCAAATTAACCTCAGATTCAAGCCTAGAATTTCTAAACTTCCAATTCCCGCAACGACACCGAAACCTACCAAACCTCGACCGAATAACCTCAAAATTTGCACACGCGTCACAAATGACTATACGAATCTACTCCAACTTTCGAATTTCATTCCGACGCCGATATCTATTTTTTTTTCACTGCCGACCGGAAATCACCAAATTTCCAATTTCGCCAATTCAAGCCTAATCCTACCATTGACCTACAAATTACATTCCGAACACGCTCCTAAGTCCAAAATCACCTAACGGAGCTATCCGAACCATAAAACGCCCAATTCGAGATCGTTTACTCATAAGTCAACATCCGGTTGACTTTTCCAACTTAACCTTCTAATATAGAGACTAAGTGTCTCATTCCACTCCAAAACCACTCCGGAACCAAACCAATCAGCCCGATGCAACATAATAAAGCTGAACAATAGATAAAGAAGCAAAAATGGGGAAAACGGGGCTAGAACTCTTGGAACGACCGTCCTGGTTGTTACATCCTCCCCCACTTAAACATACGTTCGTCCTCGAACGTGCCAAAAGTTATTCTCCAACACCATCAAACCGCCGCGTAACCTTACCACACACACACCCAGGGGTGATCCCACGTCACCCTATCCCATATAGGTTTGATAACATAGCATAGCTGAATTTCCTCATCCAATCTAGCACAAGCCTTAGAATCCAAACTTCCACATCCAAAATTCCTATACGATCAGAATCTCGCATCTGCACATTGTATAAGTCTGAACAAGTTGTATACAACCATAGCCATAACTCAAGATCAAATCACATGATATCTCACATAACTCAAACACTCGTAGCGATAATTTACAATCACAGTGGCTGCTAAGAACAACCCAATTCCGGTAATAAACCTATTATCAACTAGAGACCCGTTCAAACACCTTCATATACTGCTAATGATGAAAGAAACACGCAGGAACCCATAACCATTCATTGGATCAACAAGTGATGGAACTCCCTCCCCTTCGATAGGAACTATGGCAAAATTTCTAAGCCGATCAGCATCGATATCCTCCCAAATATACCACTACCAGATCCGATAGCACCCATTCTAGGTCTGATGACCCTATCTCACCCACACGACCACTCTAGTGGCAGGACGCATCAATACAACTTAAAGCCACAACCCGAGCAATCAGCGCACTAATAAGCAACCACTCCAAATGTACTCAAACATGGAAAAAAAGATGACATCGAATAAGAGAACCGTCCCGCAAGATCAACGGGTATCACCATAACGCAATGATAAGAACTCCTCACACATCGCAAAACCAAAACACACGAATCAAACACACAAGGATCATATCTCAACATAACTTCACTGCAATGCGTGACCCCCATCCAAACGCTAGTCCATATATTATACCTCGCTCCGCCTTGCTCAAAATCAACATTCCCGCGAAATTCGACATCAAGTACTGAAGGTGTATTACCATAACCACGGAGAATCAGACGGTACCATGCCACACAAAGCTCGAAAGAATATAACCAGTATGCCTCAATCATGCAATTTACTCATCTCACTCAAATTCCGCGATAAGACTGCAATAGAACCGCACCATGTGTGCCTAAAAACCAACGAATCCTAACTCCTCGTAGCATGGAAGAGTAACTCATAACTCATTCTAGAACACAAATAAGCCCAACAACAACTGAATGGCACGACCCTCAACAATAGTATTACGGAGCCAACAATCCGACTCGGTGGAAAAACACCTATCCCAAATGGGCCTACTAATGAACCCCAAATCGATCTGGTCATCCACAATAGGCAAATAACTTTCCGAAGGTCCACAATGACCGAATCATAACACACACTAACCTCTGACTAACCTTGGCTATGTTTCCACAGTCTACCACTATGAAATCATCTACTTATTAGAGTTCCTAGTCTCCCAATCCATATAGCACACAAATCACCATATCCAATCTCAACTCTGCCGCCTAAATGCCAAATCCTTCTCCAATACACGATCATACCACGAGGTATACCCCCAAAAGCCGTATGTGTTACAAGGAAAAATCCGAATGTCCGAAACCGACCAACTAGGAGAGTGCTGCCACACCAATGAAGTATTCATAAATTAAAACACAGTGCCTCTTTTGAAACTTACGCCTTCATCAAGCCATACCTAGAAGTAATATCTCCTATCTGGTCATCTGATATCGTCCAAGTTGCCTAAAATTCAGAACTTTCCTTTCAAAACCGCATCGTGACCTTGCACCTGCAATCTCAATACTACACTTCACATCGCACCCATTACGCCACCATATGAAAGATACGGCAGATCTCAAAATCCACTCTAAGCCGCGAGCAACTATATACTCATTTAGATAAGAACTTTCCATTTGATTCCATTCTGGAGGAAATTGCAATACGCCACATGCCCCACGCACCAGTAGGAAATATACATCTCAAACCATGGTAGAGACTATCAAGAACTCTCCAAAATCTATTTGCGCTTAACCAAACCGTCCGAATTGAATCCCTCTAACTCAACCAAGCTACGCAGGTCGCCAAAACCCAAGAGCGTTGCCACGAATCACACGTAGAACCTTACCACATCATAAGCACCCAAAGAACCGATATTACTCATTACCATGCCGATCCAATCTATTACCAAGATGTCCTATTCTTCCGAGTTCCTTTTGAATTACCTTCAAATTGATTCTTCCCCTTGCCATAATACCAAAATCCTCAACCAAAACTCACCACGCGAGACCCTCGCACTAAAGCCACACCGCCCTAAGGCTCATAAGCCGCTGAATATTCTCTTAAGCACCGCAAAAGTACCACAAGTCAAACACTTACTCTAATAGTCTTTCTATGAATTTAAGCTATTCTTTCCCTTTTCTTGATACCGTAATGTAAAACCCATAATAATGTAGAAATGCCACAAGTCTTGACACCATTCAACGCGAGTCTCAATTTCTAGTTAAATACACATCGTGAAGATTCCCAATTGTTACGCATAAATTTTGACTCCATCAAAACCATTCCTGAGAGTCATCCACTCTTCGCAAATCTCAATTAAACTGATCAAACAGACCGAACGGCCTGTCCCAATTAGCACACCAACCCCCAAGGGAGTAACCCACACCCCTAGGCAACCAAGCATATTCCTACTTCACGCACATTACCTCCTTTACAAATAATAACTCAATCATTCAATAAGACCCATATCTCCATAGAGTATAATACAACCTGTATCCAGAAATTTCCATTACTCGAGTCATTCTCAAACTCCACCTCTGCAGGTCATAACTGATTCACCAGTATACCTCAAACCGAAACCAATAAAAAACATAATCGGGCAACCAACTTATCATTAGCAGACTCCCCCACTTGGCTCAAAGCCACAGATCAAAACAAACAATAACTCACCATGCCCATACGCTATCACCACCATAATACCACAGTGAGATTCAACGAAATCCTTCATAAGCTCATATAACACAAACCACCTAATATCTCAAATCACCTGTAAATATCGTACTCACCATTGTAATAGTCATGCCAACTTCCACAAACGATCTAAACTCAATTTGCAACATATATCATTTACTGGTAAAAGAAAACTTGCTACCAAACAACATAAGGTTCACACAACCTTAGGACACCCCGCAGGAGATAACCGCGCCTGCTTAGCCTCAAATTGATATCTCGCTATACCCTTCCAAAATCATAGCTATTATGCAATCACTTTATCCTCCTGCATTAAACATAAACAATGCCTATCCTCGAGGCATCACAACACGCGGTATAAGAACCTGAAGCTGATGGCAGAACTAACACTTGAGTTGTGGTCAAATCAGTCTTGAGCTTCTGAAATCTCTCCTCACACTCGTCTGATCACCTGAATACCCTCACTGGACACCACGTGCCCCAAGAATGCTACTGAACTGAACCAAAATTCACACTTGGAGAACTTTGCATAAAGCTCCTCCTCCCTCAATCTCTGTAATACAATCCTCAAATGCTGAGCATGCTTCTCCTGGCTACGAGAGTACACCAGGATGTCATCAATGAATACAATAACGAAGGAGTCCAATTATGGCTAGAATACACTGTTCATCAAATGCATGAACGCTACTGGGGCATTGGTCAGCCCAACAAACATCATCAATAACTCATAACACAACATGGAGATCTACTTCAATCCATAACTAAACTACCTGAGAGGTCCTTCAATGCACCTACAACCCGAGGCCATACGTCAACTCAAGACAGAAGTCAAACACCCAATAGTTCTTGCTACATCTCCAGCCAACTCTTTTGTCACATTCAAACAACCTGAACACATCTTCACCATCAAATCATACTCCCACATAGTCACCCATTCACAAAATCCCACCAATAAGGACATAAACGGACATATAAGTCCCAAATGCACGTGCCCACATAATCGAAATCTCAGCACTCAAGCCGCAGACAGAACCCGACCTCAAGTCTTCCAGACTGGCCCATCATCAACACGCTAAAAATCACACTGCGCACCTCATCCATGGAAAGCGCAAGCCGTCGATGAATAGCTGATACTGAACGCTCATGTGCGCATACGAATGCATGGAAGGAATTCAAAGAGTTACGCTTCAAGCTGAATCAACAGATTCACACAACAAGAATTCAAGAATGTGAGATTTTTCCTAGGGGTTCCGCATCCTCTCGAATATAGGTATAGACGTCTCTGTACCGATCCGCAAGACTCTACTAAACCTGCTCATGACTCGTAAGACCTATGTAACCTAGGCTCTGATAATAACTTATCACGACCCAAACAAAAAAAACCAACCGGCCGTGATGGAGCCTATCGTGGAACTAGGCAAGCCGACACACTTCCAAACAATTCAATATTACATTAATAATTAGAAAATAGCCATTTTCAATCAGAAGTTTCGTAAAAGAGATAAACTCAAAATCAAATATGCGAAAAAGTGAAGGTCCGACATCGAGTGTCACTAAGTCATGAGCCAATACTACAACTATCCTGAAATATAGCAAGACCTCATAGTCTGAGAATAGCCAAAACACACTAAAAGGGAGATAAGGAAGGAGAAAGGCAGGACTGCGATCGCCAGACAACTACCTTGCTATCTCTGATGAAAGTATGCGACTGTAATAGTCAACAGCTGCTACCATGGCTTGAGATGCCTGAATTTGCACACAAGGTGCATGGGGTAACGTGAGTACACCAACTCAGTAAGTAACAAGTCCAAACTATGGACTGATAGGTAATGACGGGCTAAACCTCAATAGATAACGAAAACCAAACTGTACAGTAAAAATGGACATGCTTTCCATTCAGGTATTAAGCTCAGGAAGTAATGTAAATGCAAATAAATGTAAGTATTAAGCTCCGCATATCTCTAAGTGACAATGCACAGAATGCATGAAAATTACCATGTACTCCCACTCTCATGTGCCCAACCACTCGGTACTGCATATGGCCATCTGGCCAAGGGAAATCCATCGCGGAACATACTCGATGCTGACTATATAGTCACTCGATACCGAGGAAAAAGGGTAATCCAACCCTGCGAAGAAATCCATCTCCATGTATCAATACTTCCGACAAATAGATGTCCAGGGAAATCCATCCCTCAATAATATCATCTGCGCTCACTAGGGGTGTGTTACAGACTCCGAGGGGCTCCTACAACCCAAGCGCTATCAAAATCATCAACATAACCACTGCGGCGTGCAACCCGATCCCATAACTGTCACTCATAATTAGGTTCTCGGCCTCACTGAGTCATCGCTCTTTAGTCTCACACACATGGGCTCACAATGCCATAAAACTAGCCCAAAACAATGATATGATGTGTCAATTAATAACAACTGAGACTAAGACATGATATGATATGCATGAATAATATTGAGTACAGAATATCAATGACACAAATGAGAAGACAGCAAGAAACGACCACTCGGGTCTCAACAGTATCAGCGTGAAGCCCTAACAGATATCTAGCATAAGTTAGGGCACATATACTTAATCACATGATAGAAATATGGATATCAGCAAGGAAGAATCACTAAGCGGTGCCATGGATGAACCAGGACACAATTCTCACGGTGCACGCCCGCACTCCCGCCACTTGGCATGCGCGTCACTTCAATACTAATCACATAACACATAGCTCGGGCTTTCGAACCCTCATAACCAAGTTTGGAAGCGTTACTTACCTCAATCAAGCCAAAACCCTACTCTGCGACGCCCTTACCGCTCAACTCGGCCTCTAAACGCTCTGAATCTAGCCAAAATCAGTATATTATCATCAATATACGCTAAAGAAATGAATTCCACATGAAAATTATCGAATTAGACCAAAAATCCTGAATTCGAATCTAACCCAGCCCCCGAGCCCACGTCTCGAAATCCCACAAAAGTTACCAAACTAGAAAGCCCATTGACTCACGAGTCCAACCATACCAAATTTATAAAAATACGACTTCGAATTGACATTAAAATTCCAAAAATCTATTTTATGAAGTTTCTACAATTCCCCCCCAAATTTCCACCTCAAAGTACTAATCAAATGATGAATTCAGTGATATATTCATGTAAATTAACCAAATCCGAGTTAGAATCATTTACCTCGATGAATTTCTTGAAAAAACTTCAAAAAATCACCACAAACCGAGCTCCATAGGTCCAAATGTGAAATAATGCCCTAAATCCCGCTTATATAGAGCTCTCTGAACCCTCACTACGTGGTCCGCGAAAATCCAAGCTCCTCGGTCGCGACCAGAATTGTGCGGTCCGCGCCTGCCTACACCGCCGTCAGCAATATTCTACCACGGTCCGCGAAATCCTGCCGCGGTCCGCGATATTCTGCTGAGGTCCGCGACTTCAAAACACCAGAAGCACATCCGAGTTCCAGAATTGCCCGGACTTCCCCCAAACTCACCCTGAAACACATCCGAGGCCTCCTGAACCTCAACCAAAGGCACCAACAAGTTATATATCAATTTACGAACTTGATCTAATCCTCGGAACTCACAAAACATCATCCAATTACCAAATTAACCTCGTATTCAAGCTTAGGAACTTCTAAACTTTCAATTCCTGCAACGACGCCGAAACCTACCAAACCTCGACTGAATAACCTCAAACTTTGCACACACGTCACAAATGACTCTACAAATCTACTCCAACTTTCGTAATTCCATTTCGACCCTGATATCTAATTTTTTTTCTACTGCCGACCCGAAATCACCAAATTTCCAATTTCACCAATTCAAGCCTAATCCTACCACGGACCTCCAAATTGTATTCCGAATACGCTCCTAAGCCCAAAATCACCTAACGGAGCTATCTGAATCAAAAAATTCTCAATCCGAGATCGTTAACTCATAAGTCAACATCCGGTTGACTTTTCCAACTTAACCTTCTAAAATAGAGACCAAGTGTCTCATTCCACTCCAAAACCACTCTGGACCCTAACCAACCAGCCCGATGCAACATAATAAAGCTGGACAATACATAAAGAAGAAGAAATGGGGAAAACGGGGTAATAACTCTCGGAACGACCGTCCGGGTCGTTACAATGATATATTATGGATACATTGCAAGATGCACGATACACTCTATATACAAATTTTATGCAATGTATATACTAAATAGACTGTCACTATATAAAAAAGTTTTAAAATAGACTGTCACTTGTGTATCACAATAGGTGGTTTGAATTAAAAATTTGAAGTAGATGATGAATATGAAAAAAATGATATGTGTATCATACTGCATATCATTTGTGTATCACATATGTATCATATTTGTATTAAATATGTATCACGTGTATATCCATGTATACATGTGTGTGAGATACATGCATAATACATGATGTGTCGCAGAATAAATTTTTTCGAGCTCGATTTAACTATGCATTTTGATACGAAATCAGCCCAAATCACATTCAGCCTTCCTCAAATCTTGTATATTGACTCATCTATATGTTTTCAATGAATTTCAACCATACCTATTGAAAAAAAAACCTTTTTTGCTTAGAGTTTTGGAATCCTATATATATTTCTTTTTGGGGCGATTTGCAGCCATACCCTATATAATAACCACCTTTTAACCCATACCCTATTTTTAAAAATTATTGATTTGGTAGCCAGCTGACAAAAAATCCGCACTAATTTGACCATTCTACCCCTGACAAAACATATAAAAACACTTTACGATTTGAATCACGCACAAAACACTTCACCGATCCTCCTCCATCACTCCGTCTCTTCTCAGATCTCCTCTCCCAAAAGCAGAAATTTGAACCAGACTCAAATTCAAAAATTCAAATTGTAAGTTTTTGAATCTGATTGATCTTCATGATACCTGAGATTTTCAATGACGAAGTTTTGGACTGCATAACATGCTGAAGTTTTCCTTTAATTAAGGTTTTTTCTAAAATATTCTTAACTCTAATAAGTTTTTGCTGAATGTGCTTTTATTTGCTAAACTTCACCACTAATAATATGCTTAAGTTATGTCCTGCTTTCTATAATTTTTTAATGAGTTTTTCCAAAGACTTTAGCATATATGGTGAAGTTGTTTAGTTGATTTTCTAAGCACTTCAGCATAACTGCTGAAGATTTCCTCTAATTAAGGTTTTTAATAAGTTTTTGCTAAAGTTTTTGGTTTATTTGCTAAACAAGGTGAATTTTTTGCTTTATTTGCTACACAAGCTGAAATTTTTGTTTTTTTGGCTAAACTTCAGCACTAATAATATGCTTAAGTTATGTACTGCGTTCTATAGTTTTTTGATGAGTTTTTTCAAAAACTTCAGCATATATGCTGACGTTGTTAAGTTCATTTTCCAAACACTTCAGCATAAATGCTGAAGTTTTTCTTTAATTAAGGTATTTTTTGACTTTATAGAAAAATAATATTAAAAAAAGCGCAGAAAAACATTCAAAGAAAAACTTAAGCATAAATGCTGAAATTTTTCTTTAATTAAGGTATTTTTTGATTTTATAGAAAATAATATTAAAAAAGCGCAAAAAACATTCAAAGAAAAACTTAAGCATCTTTTGCTGGAGTTTTTTAGTTCATTTGCTAATACTTCAACTCTTCAAATGCTGAAGTTTTCTCCTGGATACAATAGTTTTGTCATGACCTTTTCCAAAAACCTCAGCACAATATGCTGGAGTTTTTTAGTTTGTTTTCTAATACTTCAGCACTGAATGTGCTGAAGTTTTTCTCCTGTGCTATGTAATTTTCTCCTGCATGCTCAAGTTAAATATAGTTTGTGCTTAACTTTGTCCTACATTAATCAACTTTTTCATGAGCTTTGTTCTCTAGTATATTTGCTCAAACTTCAGCTTTTTTTCATAATTAAATTCTTATCCTAATACTTGACACTAAACATGCTTCTCTAGGATGAGTTCAATTTGCGTTGTACTTAATTTCAATGGGAGGTGGACTACTGACTTCAAATACTTGGATCATGATACAAAGCTTGTTCTTATTAATAAACAAGTATCATTCAATTCTTTCCTGAAAAAAATTAGTGAAGTTACAAATATTGATTCAAGCAGATATTCCGTAAAGATATGGTTTGATATCAAATTAAATACAAGCGAAGGTATGCTTGTAATTTCAGATGAAGAACTCAGTGCTTGTATACATTTGCTCACAACTGATTCAGCCTACAAGAATTGTCATTTTGTCATCGAAAAAATACAACGTATTTCTCATGGTATAGGTGGTTCAGAATCTGCAACATTCAACCAATCTCTTGACAGTATAGCAGCTTCAGAACAATTTGGTGATTATCAACATGAACTAGGGCAGCCAATAGTGTAGTAGACAACGAGTAACAACTTTCTAACATTACATCTGCTTCAAAATATAGAATGCTACAACAATCATCCCCTCCTCTAATAAATTTATACTAGTTTTTAAATGAGCAAGAAGAAGAAGGGCAGCTAATAATGCAAATTGACAACCAACACATAATAAAACAAATTTTTTTGTTACCTTCTGCAATGATAAACAACAACGAAGATGAAGAAAATATGAAATTAATACCGGTAACATCAGATACAATTGATGAAATTGCTGAAACTTCTAGTGCCTCTATGAAATCAAGAAAAAGAGTGAGAGGAAAGCTGAAAGAATCTCCACCATGTAAAATACTTAGGCATGATGCATTGCTTGAGGAAGTAAGAGTAGGATCAATTTTTGAGAACAAGAAAAATATGACTAAATTTTTCTACAGCTTGGAGTAAAACAAAATGTTGAATTCACAACTGTTAGGTCATGTTCAAAGAGATATGAGCTGAAATGCATTGAGGAGCAATGTGGTTGGACTGTGCGTGCTGCCGGAATAAAAAATTCCACACTTTTTAGGGTGATAAAATATCATAACAACCATGAATGCTCAGTTGATGCAAGAAAATCAGATCAGAAGCATGCTACATCAAATTTTATAAGTGAAAAATTTTTAGAACATGTTCGAGACAAAAAGATAGAGGTCAAATTTGACGTGGGATCACCCGCGGGTATGTGTTAGAAGTGTACAATCAGTGAGTGGATGAGTTCAAGGTGAAACTTGGCACGTTCGAGGACGAACGTTTGTTCAAGAAAGGGAGAATGTGACGACCCGATCGGTCATTTTGGGAATTTAAGCTCCATTCAGTGGTGTAAAGTCATAAACAGGTTCATGTTGTGTATATCGACCTGCGTGCGTGGTTAGATTCAATTACAGGGTAATTTGGAGTCGAATTGGAAGAAAAATTTCAGTTTTGGAAGCTTAAGTGATGGGAGTTGACCGGAGGTTTGACTTTTGTGTAAACGACCTCAAAATGAGTTTTGGTTAATGTCAACAGCTTCGTATGATGATTTTGGACTTAGGCGCGTGTCCGGAATTGGTTTTGGAAGTCCGTAGAGTGATTTGAGGTATTTTGGCGAAAGTTAGAATTTCGGCGATTTCGGCCAATAGGTGAAATTTTGATATCGGGCTCGGAATGGAATTATGGAAGTTGAAATAGGTTCGTAGTTTCATTTGTGACGTGTGTGCAAAATTTCAGGTCATTTGGACGTGGTTTGGTAAGTTTCGGCATCATTGGCGTATTTTGGAAGTTTAGAAGTTCTTAGGCTTGAATCCGAGGTTGATACGGTGTTTTGGTGTTGTTTTGGGTTTTCCGAAGGCTCGACTATGTTCGAGTAGTGATATACGACTTGTGGGAATTGTTGGTTGAGGTCCCGAGGAGCTCGGGTGAGTTTCGGATAGGTATGGGTTGTGTTGCGCTCGTTTTTGATGTTTCAGCGTCGTTTCTTCAAGAATAATTGGTACCAAATTAATAAAATGAGCTCCAATTTATGTTTTTATTGAAGCATTAGATCCGTATTGTAATTACGGAGCTATAACAAAAAGAATCGTCGAATTTGGACATCGTATGAGGAAGTTATGCTCATTTTAGTGTCGGGGAAGAGAGCTGGTGCTGGTATTTCGCAGGTGCGAAGTTGGGTCCGCATCCTCGAAGCCGCAGGTGCGTAAAATGGCCCGCAAGTGCGGAATTGACAGTTGGAAATGTGCAGGTGCGCGTATTTTGGTTGCACATGCGAAAATCCCTGAGTATAGAAAAATCAGACCGCGTCCTTTTTAGTATTTTGAGCATATCTTGAGTTCTAGAGCTCCGATTGAGGTGATTTTTGCGGCTTTCTTCTCGTATTTTCGTCGGGGTCAGTATATATGTATTATTATTTTCATTTTAATATGATTACAGAAGTTCATTTTTTGAATTAATCCATGTTTTGATTGGAGAATTGGAGTTTTTATCCAAAAGTTTTCTAAAAAGAATAATTGGGTTTGAACATCGATTTGGCATCGGAATTTGATAAAATTAGTACGGTTGGACTTATAATTGAATGGGTGTTCAGAATTTATGTCGGGTTCCGAGGTGCGGGCCCGGGGGTCGACTTTTGGGTCGATTTTTATATTTTTGTAAAGATTGAAACTTTATTATCCGGAATAGTCCCTTACAAGTTTTATGTGTATTTTGAAGTTGTTTTAGAGTGATTTTGAGCCGTCCGGAGGTCTTTTCACTTGAGAAGTCCATTTTAGAGTACCGGGTAGTCGCCGTCGAGGTAGGTATCTTGCCTAACCTTGTGTGGGGGAACTACCCCTTAGGATTGAGTCTTCCTTGTTGATTGTAGTCCGAGTATGCAAGGTGACGAGTGTGTACTCATACTTATTTGTAATTATATTGCCCTTTTAGGATTCGTAGATTCTTATATTACCTGTGTATGCTTTGTAATTGTTACACTTGAATCCTTGGTTGTTAATTTCATTCCGTCCTGTTTAAAGTAGAATTACTTGTTTTTGGATTCTTCTTTGGCTATTTGACTTTACTTGACTTAACTGAATATTCTACTTCTCTTATAATTATGCTATATTTTCTTCCTAGCTTGCCTAATTGACTATAATTAGTGTCATCTAGCCTTATAGTTGACTAGTCGTAGTTGGAACATCTATTAGTTGGAGTCAAGCATGCCCGTGAGTCTTATATTGTGATTTATATGACTATTCCCTTAAGTGCTACTTAGGTCTAATTGTGAGACATTTATGTTATTGGTATTTCCTTGATGTTGCCTATTACTGGGCCTTTGTTGAAGTTGAGTTTATTTCGTGAAGTTAACTGTTTAGGTGAAGATTGGTTATAGCTGTTTCCCTTGCCGGAATTGTGTGGTTTCTCTTATTATTCCGTTGTTGATGATGTTGTTTGATTTGTTGACTCCCTTGCCGGGATGTTATGGTTTCTATTACCGATTATGCTGTTAATGACATTGTTTTCATTGTTGACTCCCTTGCCGGGATGGTATGATTTCTATTGTTGTTTATACTGTTGATTATACTATTTGCCTCGTTGACTCCCTTGCCGGGATGTTGTGATTTATTGTTCTTATTGTTGATTTCCCTTGTTAAATTATTTTTTATTTTATTTAGCAAGAGGGGACATTCTGTGCCATGTTTATGTTATTTAGCACGAGGGGACATTCCGTGCCATGTTATGTTATTTAGCACTAGGGGACATTCCGTNCTTTTGGACATTCCGTGCCATGTTTATGTTATTTAGCACGAGGGGACATTCCATGCCATGTTATGTTATGTTAGCACGAGGGGACATTCCGTGCCGTGTTTATGTTATTTAGCACGAGGGGACATTCCGTGCCGTGTTTATATTTTTTAGCACGAGGGGACATTCCGTGCCGTGTTTATGTTATTTTAGCACGAGGGGACATTCCGTGCCGTATTTATGCATTATTATTTTCGTTGTTCCTGTTGCTATTTACTACATTTATGGGAAATATTTGATATTCCTCCTGTACTGCATGGCAATTTATGAGTTACGGACTGAGTTCCGGTAGATAAATCTTGAGGAGATTTTGATCAAGGGATTTTACTGAACAGTATTATTGAAGAAGCAATGATTTTGAAATGATTATATTTGAATGACTTTTACATCGAAGGTATATTTGAAAAGCACTAGTCTTGCCTAAAATGATATTTGGAAGTCATTTATTGGGAAAGCATCTTTGGAAAGTTTCGTATTTTGAAAGAAACTATGTTTTACGTAATTCTCTCTATTAAATATACTTATATCTACTTTTGGAGAAAATATGTTTTCAAAGGAAACTCTTCCATACTAAAATGATTTTATTTGCAAAACTTTTTTATATGAACTGTTGCTTAAAGATTTCCACCAGCCTATGGAGTTTAATGGCTAAGGCACGATGTGAACAAACCGACGTAGAGTTAAGTTATTGGCGTTCTCTATTGTATTGTGTTTCCTTTCGGTTTGGCTTGTTTTGTTGTCCATCTTTCTGTGTATTTTTATGATGTTTCGTGATTGATTTCTGTAATTTCCTTCCGCTTTATATTGTCATTGTCGTAAATTATTCCGTGAAGCCTTAGGTAGATGTAACGTTCAGTCATTTCTATATTCATGTTATTTCTTTAGTAGACCAGTGGTGTCTTGATTAGTCCTCGTCACTACTCCACCGAGGTTAGTCTTGATACTTACTGAGCACCGTTGTGGTGTGCTCATACTACACTTTTGCACATTTTTTTATGCAGATCCAGGTATTTATTGCTTATGACTTGTACTACCGGTTTTGGGAAAGTTTGTACATTCTGTTGAGATTTTATATCGAGACTGCTAGCCTTCTTTTATTATTGTTGTTATTCAGTAACTGTTAGGCTTACCTAGTCCCAAAGACTAGGTGCCATCACGATATCCAACAGAGGGAAATTTGGGTCATGACAGTACACAAGCATAAAAAGAGATGAACATAATCGGTAAGCAAAACAAATACCAACCATCAGCCTGAAGTTAAACTTCACACCTTATGATTTGTTTTTTTGTGTTTCACTGTACATGTTTTGTTACATGTTCTTTGCTCCTGTAGCATCAATAGCTGGTTGATCCTACTGTAGACCTGTTATTGCAGTAGATGCAACGTTTTTAAAGTCAAAATATCATGGCATTCTATTTGTTGCTATATCAAAGGATGCAAACAATCAAATATTTCCTCTATCTTTTGGTGTAGCAGAATCAGAAAACAATGAGTCATAAATTTGGTTCTTCGGAGAAATGAGAAAAACAATTCAAGTCTGTCATGAACTGGTTTTCTTGTCAGATAGAAACTAGTCGATTGCAAATGGGATTAGAAAAGTTTATCCTGGAGCTCACCATGGTATCTGCCTCTATCACTTTGAGAAAAATTTAAAGCAAAGACATGGTAGTAAATCTTTTTCAAAGCGTTGCAAGGTCATACAAATGTGAAGATTTTAATAAGTTAATGTCCCAACTCAAAAGTGTTGACAAGAAAATATACAATTACATAATGGAAGAGCCTCCAGAAAGATGGTCTCGATCGTGGTTCCCACGGCGACGTTATGATATGCTGACAACAAACATTGTAAAATCAATGAATTCCGTGTTACTAAAAGCGAGAGAAATGCCTATTTTAAGAATGTTAGATTACATCCAAGAAAAAATGGGAGAGTGGTTTTACGAACGGAGGAAAAAAGCAAATGAAACTTTTTATAAAGTATCAATATGGGCAGAAGAAGAGATGACTAAGAAGATGGACTTGACTTGCAAAATGATTGTGAGTATATTTATTAACTTTAGGATTTACTTTCATCATTTTTTCTCTATAGCATAATCACTTATGCTTTTTATATCTGGTACAGTTTTACTGCTTACATATAAAAAACTTCATACTAGCTGAAGTTTTGTCCCTAGATTCTATAATTTTGTCGTCATGAGCTTTTTGTAAAAACTTCAGCACCCATTATGCTGAAGTTAATTAGTTCATTTGTAAAAACTTCAGCACCCACCATGCTGAAGTTTTGTCCCTGGATTCTATAGTTTTGTCGTTATGAGATTTATGAAAACTTTAGCAGAAGATGCTGAAGTTAATTCGCTCACTTGTAAAAACTTCAGCACCCACCATGCTGAAGTTTTGTCCCTGGATTCTATAGTTTTGTCGTTATGAGATTTATGAAAACTTTAGCAGAAGATGCTGAAGTTAATTCGCTCACTTGTAAAAACTTCAGCACACCATGTGCTGGAGTTTTGTCCTAGATTCTATAGTTTTGTAGTCATGATCTTTTTGAAAAACTTCAGCATAATTACTTATGCTTTTTATATGTACTGCAGTGATTTACTTCTTACATATAAAAAACTTCATACTTTTTCTTTTTGAATCAATAATACACTAATATAGTTTATCTTAATTTTCTATTCCTTCTTAGGTGTTCAACCTTGATTCAATGCTGTTTAAAATAAATAGTGAAGGAATAGAATTCATAGTGGACTTATAAAGGAGACTTGTGACTGCTTGGAATTCCAACTTGATGAATTGCCCTGTCCACATGCAATTGCTGCTATTAATAAGAGATATTTGCAAAAATCTGATTACTGCTCAAATTGCTATTCAAAGGAAACATGGTTCAAAACATATGAAGGACATGTGAATACTGTGGGAGATCAAAAATCATGGGATATTCCACCAAATGTAGAATCTGAGATCACAAAACCTCCCGATGTGGAGATTTTACAGGGAAGAAGACAAAAGAAGAGGCATATGCCAGCGACTGAATTAGTACCATGGAAGTCTACCAAATGCAGTCGATGTAAAAAAATTGGGCATAATAGAACAACTTGCTTATCTTCTCCAACACCTCGTCCATATTCGAAGAAACACGCTGAAAAATACTCCAACGTTCAATAATTCTTGGTCAGAATTTAGACTTTCATTTTTGTATGATATATTTCAAATGTGATTGTTTTCGTACAACTAAAAAAAAACTCTTGCACTCTTTTATATATTGCTGAAGTACAAACCACTTTTGCATAAGGTTACACATTGGTACGTTATTGTTCCAATCAGACTTCAAACTATCCCACTTCTGCATAGTTTCTTCCATTGAAAGCTTCCTACTTCGCTTGTGTGACGACCCGGCCGATCGTCTTAAGAATTAACGCCCCGATCCCCTGTTAACTATTTTCCCCAAGTCTATTTCAGCTAAATTGAATTGCCGGGACGTTCGATTTTGAGTTTCAGAGAGTTTTGGGACATTTAATCCCTAAATGAGAGCTTAAGTGTTGGAAATTTGCCCGTAGTCGGAGCAGTGTGAAGACGGCCTCAGAATGGAAATCCGATGGTTCTGTTAGCTCCGGATTTCGGGGTTGAGAGCGTGTTCGGAATGTATTTTGGAAGTCCGTATGTCATTTAGGCTTGAAATGCCGAAGTTTGAATTTTTGGAGTTTCCGGTCCGATAGTGAATTGTTGATCCGAGGGTCGGAATGGAATTTCGGAAGTTGCAGTAGTTCCATCATGTCGTTTGGGATGTGTGTGAAAAATTTGAGATCATTCGGATAAGTTTAAACGTGTTTCGGCGTCGGATGTGAATTCTAGAATTTTCCTAAGTTCCTAGGCTTGAATCATTGCATAATTGATCAATTTGATGTTATGAGACATGTTTTTAAGGCTCGACCTAGTTCAAAAAAGGTGTTAAGGTTGGTTGGTTTTTGGTTGAGGTCCCGGGGGCCTCGGGGTTGTTCGGGATGCTTAACGGGTGAAGTCTGGAAAAATTGTTGCTGCTGAACCAGGCACCTTCTGGTGTCTTCGGACCTGCGAAGGTTTTACCGCAGGTGCGGACTCGCAGGCGCGGGGCCTTGATAGCAGGTGCGATAGGGGACTTTTGGGCCAGTGGTCGCAGGTGTGACCTGGGTTCCGCAGGTGCGGAACCGCTGGCGCAACCAAACGACCGCAGGTGCGGCCCCTATGCTTTTTAAGTGACTTTCGCACCTGAGATGCTTTTTCCGCAGGTGCGATACCGCAGGTGTGGTTATCGAGTCCGTAGGTGCGATTTCCCTGGGTATTTTATTCCAAAAATCCGAGAGTTTGGTTCATAATTCCAAAAATCGTGTGAGGGCTCAAAGATTGGCGATTTTCTGTGGATTGTGATGAGAAGGATCATACATAACATTTCCTAATCATAATTAATTGTTAGACCATTAATTTCCGTTGCTTTCTTTAGTTTAATTATCAAAAAATGGGGGAAAAACCGTAGGAAAGGGATGAGATTTATCCAATCCGAAATTCTGAAAAATATTGGGGGTTTTGACATCGAATTTCGATTGTTTCTGGTTAAATGAGTTCGTGAGTGAATGGGTGTCCAGAAAATATAACTTTTACCCGATTTCGAGACGTGGGCCCGAGGGGCGTTTTAGTCATTTTACATAATTTCGCGCCGTAGCTTGAATTAAACAGTATAATCAGTTGCATGAGATGTTATTTACGATATGTAATTGAATTGTATAGATTTTGGCCATTTGGAGTCGGATACTCGTGGCAAACGTGTGGTTTTGAGTTGATTTTGAGCCAATTCGAGGTAAGTGGCTTGTCTAACCTTGTGTAGGGGACCTTTCCCCTTAGGATGTGATATTTGGTAATTGAATGCCTCGTACGTGAGGTGACGAACGCGTACTTGTGCTAATTGTTGAAAAATCCGGTTTTACTTTAAATATGTAGACTGAGTTTCTTTCTTACTTGTTTTATTCTATTTGCAATTATAGTCTTATTAGCTTAGGAAAGCATGCCGAGTTGCCCTAAATTACCTATTTGCTTTAGTTGCTTAAATTGTAATACGTGAAGCATGTTAGGCTAGAACTACTTGTTGCCTTGTATTGTTGCACTCTATTTCTGAATATCTTCTTGTTGTGGCTGCGCATTTACATTGGGACTACGGATGTGGGATTCCGGTAGCTCCCCCCTTGTTTGTTTACTTTGGGACTGCGGGTTCGATCCCCGATAGATCCCCCTACACATTTACTTTGGGACTGTGGGTTAGATTCCCGATAGATTCCCCTGCACATTTACTTTGGGACTGCGGGTTAGATTCCCAATAGATCCCCCTACATATTTACCTGAGGACTGCGGGTTAGATTCCCGATAGATCCCCCTACACATTAATAGCTGGACTACGGGACGGTATCTCGGGAGATCCTTCGGAGATACATATCATGAACTACGGGACGGTATCCCGGGAGATCCATTGGACTGTTGAGAAAAGGACTACATGACGGTATCATAGGAGATCCTCATTGTTACCATTTTTTATTATGCTGTACATATTCCGTGTTTACTCTGTTCTTGTGTTTTTGTTATTGCCATGTTTGACCTGTCTTATTTCACTGCTGTACTCATTATTACCGCCTGTTTCATACCGTAAATTTCTATTATATTGTTTAACCTTAGTAGGGCCCTGACCTTCCTCGTCACTACTCGACCGAGGTTAGGCTTGGCACTTACTGAGTACCGCTGTGGTGTACTCATGCCCTTTCCTGTGCATGTTTTTCATGTGCAGATGCAGGTACCTCCACTCAGGCGCACTATCCCCGAGGTTGAGAGATACAACAGAGACTTCGAGGTACATCTGCCGCGTCGCAGACTAGGAGTCTTTATCTTATTCCAGCTTTTGTGAAAAGTTTATCTTTCCTTAAGTTGTATAGACATTCTGGCTTAGCTAGTTATAGGGACTAGGTGCCGTCACGACATGTTCACGGAGGGCGAACTGGGGTTGTGACAAGTTGGTATCAGAGCTCTAGGTTCATAGGAGTCACGGAACACAGGCCGGTTTATTAGAGTCTCGCTGATCGGTATGGAGACGTCTGTACTTATCTACGAGAGGCTATGTAACTGTTTAGGAAAAATCTTCACTTCATTGATTTCCCTGTCGTGCAATATATTTTGACATAAATTCTAAACCTCTGTTTTCTATTCTCTCATAGATGGTGAGGACACGTGCTACTCGGGACGATCAGGCACCCGTGCCCCCTACTGCAGCCGCCAGAGGCCGGATCCGGGGTAGAGGCCGAGGACGCGCACGTGGTGCAGCGAGAGCACCTACGCTAGCTGCCGCCAAGGTACCACCAGCAGATTCAGCCGAGGTCCAGACACCTGCCATGCCTACTGCCACTACTACTCCAGCCCTTCAGTAGACATTAACTCAGTTCGTGTCTATGTACACCACTCTGGTTCAGGAAGGGTTGCTTCCCCTTGCTGCAGCCACATCTCAGGCCGGGGGAGGAGCACAGACTCCCGTCGCCTGCACTCCCGAGCAGCGAGTGCATGTGGAGCAGGTCCCAGAGATCATTCCTGTGCCGCCTGTAGTGCCAGTTCAGCCTGAGGATGGGTCAGCTGCTTCAGAGGACGAGCAGCGGAGACTTGAGAGTTTTAAGAAGTATGACCCTCCGGTATTCAGTAGACTAGCATCAGATGATGCCTTGGGATTTCTAGAGGAGTGTCACCGTATTCTTCGCACTATGGGCATAGCCGGATCTAGTGGGGTTTCCTTTACTACCTTCCAGCTTCGCGGAGCCGCCTATGATTGGTGGCGCACCTATGAGTTAGACAGTCCAGACGAGGCTGCTTCACTGACCTGGACCCAATTCTCAGATATGTTCATGAGAGAGTTTGTGCCTCAGAGCCTCAGGGACGTATGGCGCGCAGAGTTTGAGCATTTTCGCCAGGGTGATATGACAGTTTCAGAGTATTCTATCCGTTACACCAGATTGGCTAGGCATGCATCTGCTTTGGTTGCTACGGTCTGCGAGAGGGTTCGCCGGTTCGTTGAGGGTCTTGTCCCACCTATCAGATCTAGCATGGCTCGAGAGTTGGAGATGGACATTCCTTATCAGCAGGTAGTGAGCATTGCTAGGAGGATCAAGGGTATGCTCGCTAGGGAGCAAGAGGAGAGGGAGGCCAAGAGGTCTCGAGAGTCGGGCCACTACTCTGGTGCCTGTAACCCAACAACAGGTCGACATGGTAGGGGTTATATGGTCCGCCCAGTTCATTCCGCTCTTCCAGCAGCCAGCGGTCCCCAGCTCCACCCAGGCCTCAGGAGCCTTACTATGCACCTCCAGTTTCTAGCGCGCCTCCTGCGCGGGGTGCTTTCAGAGGTCAGTCTAGCAGACCTGGACCTAGCCAGTCACAGCCACCACGTCCTCCCAGAGCTTATTTCGAGTGTGTCGATTCACACTATATGGTTAGGGACTACCCCAGACTTGGTAGGGGTGCATCTTCACAGGCTTTTCAGCCACATCGTGCTCAGCAGAGTTCTCAGGCCATGATCACAGCTCCGGCTGCTACCCCACCTCCCCATCCAACTAGGAGTGGAGGTTGAGGAGGTATAGGTCGCCCTCGAGGGGGAGGCCAGGCCAGATATTATGCTATTCCTACTCGTACCGAGGCTTTTGCCTCCAATTCTGTCATCACAGGTATTATACTGGTTTGTCACAGAGATGCATCGGTTCTATTCGATCCAGGCTCCACGTATTCTTATGTGTATTCTTATTTTGCTCCACATTTGGGTATAGCTCGAGATTCTTTGGGTTCTCCTGTTTATGTTTCTACTCCTATGGGGGATTCTCTTATTGTGGACCGCATTTATCGGTCGTGTTTGGTTACTATTTGTGGTTTTGAGACCAGTGCGGATTTATTGTTACTCGATATGGTGGATTTCGATATTATCTTGGGCATGGACTAGTTGTTGCCCCATTATGCTATTCTTGATTGTCACGCCAAGACCGTGACGCTGGCTATGCCAAGTGTTCCGCGTGTTGAGTGGAGTGGTACTTTATATCACACTCCCAGTAGAGTTATCTCTTTCCTTAGATCTCAGCGTATGGTTGAGAAGGGGTGTGTCGCATATTTGGCTTATGTGAGAGATGTCAGTGTTGATACCCCTTCTGTTGATTCAGTTCCAGTGGTACGAGATTATCCCGATGTGTTTCCAGCTGATCTTCCGGGCATGCCGCCCGATAGAGACATTGATTTTGGCATTGATTTGTTGCCGGGCACTCAGCCCATTTCTATTCCTCCTTACCGTATGGCTCCTCCTGAGTTGAAGGATCAGTTACAAGAATTGCTTGATAAGGGTTTTATTCGACCCAGTGTTTCACCTTGGGGTGCTCCTGTCTTATTTGTGAAGAAGAAAGATGGTTCTATGCGCATGTGTATTGATTATCTCCAGTTGAACAGGGTTACAGTGAAGAATAGTTATCCCTTCCCTCGTATTGATGATCTATTTGACCAGCTTCAGGGCGCACATGTATTTTCTAAGATTGATTTGCGCTCAGGTTACCATCAGTTGAAGATTCGGGAGCCGGATATCCCTAAGACTGCTTTCAGGACTCGCCCCCGCAGCAGTTATGCATGTGCGGTACCGCAGGTGCGGTGATCGAGTCCGCATGTGCGATTTCCCTCTATATTTTATTCCAAAAATCTGAGAGTTTGGTTCATAATTCCAAAAATCATGTGAGGGCTCAAAGATTGGCAATTTTTATGGATTTTGAAGAGAAGGATCACACGTAACATTTCCTAATCATAATTCATTGTTAGACCATTAATTTCCTTTGTTTTCTTTAGTTTAATTATCAAAAAATGGGGGAAAAACCGTAGGAAAGGGATGAGATTTTCCCAATACGAAATTCTGAAAAATTGTGGGGTTTTTGACATCGGATTTCGATTGTTTCTGGTTAAATGAGTTCGTGAGTGAATGGGTGTCTGGAAAATATAATTTTTACCCGATTTCGAGATGTGAGCCCAAGGGGCGTTTTGGTCATTTTACATAATTTCGCGCCTTAGCTTGAATTAAACAGTATAGTCAGTTGCATGAGATGTTATTTACGATACGTAATTGAATTGTATAGATTTGGGCCGTTTGGAGTCGGATACTCGTGGAAAACGTGTGGTTTCAAGTTGATTTTGAGCCGGTTCGAGGTAAGTGGCTTGTCTAACCTTGTGTGGGGGACCTTTCCCCTTAGGATGTGATATTTGGTAATTGAATTCCTCGTACGTGAGGTGACGAGCGCGTACTTGTGCTAATTGTTGAAATATCCGGTTTTACTTTAAATATTTAGACTGAGTTTATTTCTTACCTGTTTTATTCTATTTGCAATTATAGTCTTTGTTAGCTTAGGAAAGCATGCCGAGTTGCCCTAAATTACCTATTTGCTTAAGTTGCTTAAATTGTACTACGTGAAGCATGTTAGGCTAGAACTACTTGTTGCCTTGTATTGTTGCACTCTATTTGTGAATATCTTCTTGTTGTGGCTGCGTATTTACATTGGGACTACGGATGTGGGATTCCGGTAGCTCCCCATTGTTTGTTTACTATGGGACTGTGGGTTTGATTCCCGATAGATCCCCCTGCAAAATTACTTTGGGACTGCGAGTTAGATTCCCAATAGATCCTCCTGCACATTTACTTTCGGACTGCGGGTTAGATTCCCGATAGATCCCCCTGCATATTTACCTTGGGACTGCGGGTTAGATTCCCGATAGATCCCCCTGCATATTTACCTTGGGCTACAGGACGGTATCCCGGGAGATCCTTCAGAGATACATATGATGAACTACGGGACGGTATCCCGGGAGATCCACTGGACAGTTGAGAAAAGGACTACTGGACGGTATCCTAGGAGATCCTCATTGTTACCATTTGTTATTATGTTGTACATATTCCCTGTTTACTCTGTTCTTGTGTTTTTGTTATTGCCTTGTTTGACAATTCTTATTTCACTGCTGTACTCATTATTACCGCATGTTTTCATACCATAAATTCCTATTATATTGTTTAACCTCAGTAGGGCCTTGACCTTCCTCGTCACTACCTGACCGAGGTTAGGCTTGACAGTTACTGAGTACTGCTGTGGTGTACTCATGCCCTTTCCTGCGCATGTTTTTCATGTGCAGATCCAGGTACCTCCACTCAGGCGCACTATCCCCGAGGTTGAGAGATACATCAGAGACTTCGAGGTACATCTGCCGCGTCCGCAGACTAGAAGTCTCTATCTTATTCCAGCTTTTGTGAAAAGTTTATCTTTCCTTATAGTTGTATAGACATTCTTGAGTTAGAGCAGTGTATTATATTCTGTTAGCCTGTGGTTCCCGTGAGTTTTCGGGTTTTGGGGTGATATTGTAAACCTCCGTAGTATTTTGGGTTGTATATGCCAAGTGGAATTTATATACAATCTTTCTTTTAGATTGTCAACTTTCTTTTACTTAATTATTCCGCAAATTATGTTGTTATTCCGCATTGCTAGGCTTACATAGTTATAGGGACTAGGTGCCGTCACGACATGTTCACGGAGGGCGAACTGGGGTCGTGACACCTTGCACCAAACATTCTTTCTTCAAGAAAATATTAAAGACTAAGGATGAATATAAATTTTACAAAACTTAACTTTAGCCTCATAAATTTTCAGACAATAAATGTAAATGTAAGATAAGTAGATGATAAAATACAAAAAGTGGCTAGTAAATGCGAAAAAGATAAGTATCAATTTAAAAAAATATGCTGAAGTTTAGTCTTCATGAGCTTTATGAAATACTTCAGCATCTTATGCTGAAGTAAATTAGTTCATTTGTAAACACTTCAGCACCTAATGTGCTGAAGTTTTCATCAATGGATTCTATAGTTTAGTCGTCATGGGCTTTATGAAAAACTTCAGCATCTTATGCTGAACTAAGTTAGTTCATTTGTAAACACTTCAGCACCTAATGTGCTGAAGTTTTTATCACTGTATTCTATAGTTTAGTCGTCATGAGCTTTATGAAAAACTTCAGCATATTGTTAACCTAAGACAAAATAGACAAACGTATTTGATAATGCAAATAGAAGAAAAATTTAAAAGACATATATCATATTATTCACACAATTCATTTTATTTTACAATCAACAACAACAACAACAACAAACCCAGTTTTGTAGAAGGCTACATGGTAGGTGGATAAGGGGAATGAATAGGAATAGGTTCTACTAATGGAGAGTCATCTAAGGTTCGAAGATCTCCCAAGGGAATGAACGTCTCCATGACTAGAAAATTATAGACATGACACATAGGGGAATGAAGAGGAATAGGTTCCACTGATGGAGAGTCATCTAAGGTTCGAAGATCCCCCAGGGGAATGAATATCTCCATGACTAGAAAATAGTAGACATCACACATTCTTTTCTTTTGCCGGACAACCTTCTCAAATGAGCTTGGATAACCTTGACAACTACGTTCAAGGTTAATCCTATGCTGGAATGATTCATCGGCAATAAACTTTGGTCTGATTCTTTTCAAATCAGCCTTTATTTTATCCTACTTTTGCATAAGGTTACACATTGGTACGTTATTGTTCCAATCAGACTTCAAACTATTCCACTTCTGCATAATTTCTTCCATTGAAAGCTTCCTACTTCCACTTGCAACAGACATTCTTTCTTCAAAAAAAGATGAAAGACTAAGGACGAATATAAATTTAAAGAAATATGATAGAAGTCTATGGATAACTATGAAATTTTCAAGTGAAGAGATTATTAATATATCCAAAGAGTGCACCTAATCAATTTATTATCTATAAATATAAAAGTAACTTTTCAGGTCTGTTTTACTGTTTTACGTTCAGAGAAATTCAATGTGAAAAGATAAGTAGGTGGTAAATGTTACTTCAGCCTGTCCACAGTTTTTGTACAGTAATAAAATAACTTTATCCTCATAAATTTTCAGACAATAAATGTAAATGTAAGATAAGTAGGTGATAAAAGAGAAAAATTAGCTAGTAAATGCGAAAAAACTAAGTATCAATTTAAAAAAATATGCTGAAATTTAGTCGTCATGAGCTTTATGAAAAACTTTATCATCTTATGCTGAAGTAAATTAGTTCATTTGTAAACACTTCAACACCTAATGTGCTGAAGCTTTTATCACTAGATTCTATAGTTTAGTCGTCATGAGCTTTATGAAAAACTTCAGCACAAGATGCTGAACTAAGTTAGTTCATTTGTAAACACGTCAGCACCTTACGTGCTGAAGTTTTCATCACTGTATTCTATAGGTTAGTCATCATGAGCTTTGTGAAAAACTTCAGCATCTTATGCTGAAGTAAATTAGTTCATTTGTAAACACTTCAGCACCTAATGTGCTGAAGTTTTTATCACTGGATTCTATAGTTTAGTCGTCATGAGATTTATGAAAAACTTTAGCACAAGATGCTGAACTAAGTTAGCTCATTTGTAAACACGTCAGCACCTTACATGCTTAAGTTTTTATTACTGGATTCTATAGTTTAGTCGTCATGAGCTTTATGAAAAACTTCAACACAAGATACTGAAGTAAATTAGTGCATTTGTAAACACTTCAGCACCCTAGGTGCTGAACTGTATTCTATAGTTTAGTCGTCATGAGCTTTGTCAAAAACTTCAGCACAAGATGCTGAAGTAAATTAGTTCATTTTTAAATGCTTCAACTACCATTATGCTGAAGTTTTTATCCCGGGATTCGATAGTTTAGTCGTCATGAGCTTTATGAAAAACTTCAGCACAAGATGCTGAAGTAAATTAGTTCATTTGTAAAAAGTTCAGTACTCTATAAGATGAAGTTTTTGTCCCTGGATTCTATAGTTAATTAGTTCATTTGCAAAAATTTTAGCACTATCATATTTGATAATCCGAATAGAAGAAAAATTTAAAAGACAGAGAACACATAATTCACACAAATTAATGTATATTCACAAAATCCAAATTTTGTTTTCACTTACATCCTTGAAAAAAATGAAAAAAAAATGTTTTTCATTTACAAGTTATTCTCTATTCAAAAAAATTCACACAAAGTCTCTTTATATTCTTCATAGTCATGTCCTTCTTGCCCTTCTGGACTTTCATAATTTCTATCTTGTTTCCACTTTCCATGATCACAAACACATGCTTAAATGGTGTGCATCTAGAAATTTGTGGGAAGCAAAGATAATGAAGGAGACGTCCAGAAATTTCATGTGTGAAGGAGACTGGCCACAGTTTGTGGTGCATCACAAATATCCTAGAACTCGAGTTTGTCATGCACCACAATCTGTGGTAAGTCTCCTTCACACATGAAATTTCAGGACGTCTCCTTCATTATCTTTGCTTCCCCACGAATTCCCTGCTACACCCAATAAGCATGTCTTTGTCAACACTTCTTGTTTATATTTGAATATAAATTTAAAGAAATATAAATTGAGTCTGTGGATGACTATGAAATTTTCAAGTGAAGAGATTGTTTATATAGCCAAAGAGTGCAACTAATCAATTTAATATCTATAAATGTAAAAGTAACTTTTCAGGTCTGTTTAATGCTTTACGTTCAGAGAAATTGAATGTTATAAGATAAGTAGGTGCTAGGTGAAACTAGTAAATGTAAAAAATATAAGTATCAAGTTAAAAAAATACAGTTTTATGAAAAACTTCAGCACAAGATGCTGAAGTCAATTAGTTCATTTGTAAAATCTTCAGCACCTCATATGCTGAAGTTTTGTCCTATAGTTTTGTCATGAGCTTTTTTAAAAACTTCAGCACAAGATGCTGAAGTCAATTAGTTCATTTGTAAAATCTTCAGCACCTCATATGCTGAAGTTTTGTCCTATAGTTTTGTCATGAGCTTTTTTAAAAACTTCAGCACAAGAAGCCGAAGTTAATCAATTCATTTGTAAAAACTTCAGCTCTCTATATGCTGAAGTTTTCTCCTGTATTCAATAGTTTATCAGAAAAAACTTTTTGAAAAACCTTCAGCACAAGACAAGCTGAAGTTTTTTAGTAAGGTTGTAAAAACTTCAGCACAAGACAAACTAAAGTTTTTTCCTGGATTCATTAGTTTACTTCATGCTGAAGTTTAACATGCTGAATTTCATCAAAAATATACTAAAAATTTATGATAAAAGATGTTAGTTTGAAAAAAAAGAAAAAAATTATTTTTCATTTACAAGTTATACTCTATTAAAAATTTTCACATAGAGTATCTTCATATTCTCCATAGTCATCTCCTAATTTATCTTCTGGAGTATCATAGCCGCTTTGCTTTTTCCACATTGCATGAGCCCACAAATTTGCAGCCAATTCTCTCCTGAATGTAAGTGCCTGACTTTGATTGAAATTCATGACATATTCTCTGTTCAACCGCATATCCATGAACTTAAGAGTATATATATACCACAATCAACACTACAAAAACACGTGAAACAAGAATTGAAGAATATTTAACACAAGAAGAAAAAATAATAAACATAAGATGCATTGTTAAAAGATATGCCAAACACGTACTTGTTACCCTGTAGGGGTGTCTTCATCCACATAATTTGAAATTTATCCACACAATTTTCTGCCCAACTCTTATTGTGTGACGCAAAGTCCAAGCATTTGAGACAGTGCGGGATCAACCAGGCATACATTTCGACATGTTTAAACGCATTTTCATATGGTATATTTTTTAAGGAATCATACACATATATAATTTTCTCTTTGAAGCTCATTCCAAAAAAGTAGTGCGTTGATGTCTGCTTCCCTGTTGGCGGAAGTCGAAATGGAAAAAATTACATTTTCAGCACATGCTCATGAGATACCACATGAGAGGTCAATGCCTCTTACGTAGTTGACCACCATTTCACCAGTTGATTGATCATCAATCCAAGTATACTCTGTAAGTTCCTGAAACACCACTTCCTCTTCTTCTTTAGAAGCCCGTTCATCCTGTTTTTTCGATGTCCTCTTTCTCTTTGATTTACTTTTTGACTTTTCCCTCATTTTTAACATTTTTTTCTTTTCGTCAGCTGTAGGATGAACAGTACCTAGCTTAGTCATATACTGATCAAAAAGTAAATCTGTTATCGCACATCTTGATTTTGAATAACTTGGAAGGTGATAGCAATATTTTTTTCGCAAGAAATATATGCCCACTTCAATATGCTGCAATAGAACAACAACAAAAGAAAATATGTGAAATAATAAAACTTCAGCATACATAAGTATGAAATTTAAAAAAAAATGCACTACAAAACTGCATGACAAAAATTCAGCATATAAGTAAGAAATTTTGAAAAAATGCATTACAACTAGAAACTACAAATTGCATGATAAAAATTTAAGCATATTGAGTTTGAAGTTTTAGGAAATAATCTAAAAAAGCTGCAACATGTTTGATTTAAAAAGTTTAGAAAAAAAAAATAGATACTGTATTTCAAAACTTCAGCATAAATGCTGAAGTTGTTTAGTTCATTTTCCAAAAACTTCAGCATAAACAAGCTGAAGTTTTAGTTTTAATTCCTAAACTTCAGCACTAAAAATATGCTTAAGTTATGTCCTGCTTTCTATACTATAAAAATAAGTTAAAGTTATGTCCTGCTTTCTATACTATAAAAATAACCTGAGATTTTTAGAAATACAGTTTAAAACTAAATCAAAAAACAAACTTAATAACTTACTTCATCAGAAAGATCAGAGTTAGGATCCACAAGCTCGATAACAAATGACTTTGGAATGGGCATTCTAGCTAATCTGAATGGATTGAAATTATATTCACTATCATCCTTCTTCAACCAGTCATTAAATCTTCCGATAATGTCACGACCCAATTCCGGAGTCGTGATGGCACCTGTCGTGGAACCAGGCAAGCCACCCATTTTATCTCAGCTAAATGAAATTACCAGTAAAATATCCTTCTTAACAAGTATGTGGATAAAAATAATAATAAATCAAAATTTGGAAACCAGTTTATGAAATTCAAAACCCAAATCCTACAAACTCCGGATCCAATGTCACACAGTCATGAGCTGCTAATACTTAATACAACAAAAAAGAAATGACCAACATAGTCTGAAAATAAATACGACGGTACAAAAGGAAGAAAAGACGAGATCACGGTCGCCAGCTGATACCTCGTCAACTCTGATGAAACTGCTACTACTCACTGACCAGAGCTGAATCCCGCTGTACCTGGATCTGCACACAAAGTGCAGGGGGTAACGTGAGTACACCAACTCAGTAGTAACGAAACCAAACTACGGGCTGAGAGGTAGTGACTGACTAAACCTCCGATAATTCGAACAACAGTATATAACTCAGACATGATAGTAATATATCAGGAAATAAACACGATGCATCAACAAATGTCTGTAAATCTGCATCCTAGCATGAATTCATATAGAGTCAAGAATGTTGTATACTCAGTAATCAAACTCTCATAAGGTGGTCCACTCAGTACTAGACTACGGCCTCCCAGACCAGCGAAGTCCATCCCGGATATTACATAAACACAAGTGACACTGTCACCTAGTACTGAGGAAAAAGGCCGATCCAGCCACCACGGAGAAGATCCGTCTCTGGAACATAATACCCACGGAGGAAATCCATCTCCGGAACATAAGACCCACGGAGAAAATCCATCTCCGGAACATGAGACTCATGGAGAAGATCCATCTACGGAACATAATACTCAGACAAGATCCATGTCCAGGGAAATCCATCCCTCAATATCTGTGCGCTCACTGGGGGTGTAAAGACTCCGGAGGGGCTCCTTTCAGCCCAAGCGCTATATCAAGCCAACAAAGGCATGATTCCAGGATCGCTGCGGTGTGCAGTCCGACCTCATAACTATCTCAAACCAGGGTCTAAGCCTCACTCAGTTAGTACCTTCTAGTCTCACTCACAATGCTCTAACATATAAAAATCAGCCCAAACCAATGATAATATAAAATAAACTAGCAACTTACGAGACTGAGGCATGAAACATATACTTTAACAGGATTGAGTAAATGAAAACAATTATCACAGATAGAGACAGCAATAATCGACCGTTCCGGTCTGAACATATCGGCGTGAAGCCTTACATTTATACTTAGCATGATTTCTATTTCGTTCAAGATAATTACCACCTTCACAGTACAAATATCAACCTGAGATAACCATTAGATAGTTCCATGGGATGAGCTAGGCTACAAATATTAGGTGTACGCTCGCATGCCCGTCACTTGGCAATTGCGTCACCTTAATTAACATCAAATATCAGATAGTTTCGGGTTTTGAACCCTCAGTTCCAAGTTTGGAAGCGTTACTTACCTCAAAATCGGCTAATATACTACTCCGCAGTGCCCTTGCCTCTAAATTCGGCCTCCGAGTGCTCCAAATCTACCAACAATCAGATGTATATCATTATAATATGCTAAGGAACTAATCCCAATCGAAATGTACCAAAAATACTCAAAAATCCCGAAATTGGTCAAACCTGACCCCCGGGCCCACGTCCCGAAACTCAGAAATTTTATACCAAACTGTTCTTCATCATCTCACGAGTCCGTACATATAAAGAACACTAAAATCGGAGTTCGTTTGACCCCTCAAATCAATCTCTAAAGGTCTCAAAATCTCAAGCCCTAAATCCACCTTATTCTACTGATTTTCATGAAGTAATACTGAGATTATGTTCTATTATCACCCATAAACGAGTTTTAATGATCAAAACACACACCTCTATGAAGAACACTGATTTCCCTCTTCAAAAATCACCCCCAAAGCTCTCTGTCCGTACAAAAATGGTGTAAAAAGGGTTTAAGTCGCGGAGGGTTTAGTTATATACATCCTAGTGATTTCTTCACTGTGATCGCGGCAAAAGCCACGCGATCGTGGTTCACAGCAGCTCAACCTCACGCGATCGCATCCAGATGCACGCGATCGCGAGACCCTTTGACCTCACCCCACGCGCCTGTCATGACCCTATGCGATCGCGACCTAGCCCACGCGATCGCACTTCACCTTCTTCCAAACCTACGCGATCGCACTCCAATACACGCGATCGCGATGAAAAATTTTGCCTGGCCGCCCTCAGAGTGTTCTACACGATCGTAGCCTTTGCCATGCGATCACGATGCACAATTCCCTGCTGCACAAAAACCAGAAAACCAGCTCTTCTTTTAAGTCTAAAAATGCCCGTTAACCTCCCGAAATCAATCCCAAGCCCCTCGGGACCCCAACCAAACTTACCAACATATCCCATAACATCGTTCAAACTTATTTGCACTCTCGAAACACCAAAACTAACATCAAAACACCAAAATTACATCAGATTCAAGCCTAAGAACTTTGAAATTTCTAAAATCTACCAATGATGTCGAAACTATCCAAAACAACTCCGATTGACCTGAAATTTTGCAGACACATGCAAAATGACATTACAAACCTGTTCCAACTATCGGAATTCCATTCCGACCCCGATAGCCTATTTTTCACTGCTGACTGAAAATTACCAAAAACTATTTTTCGCTAATTCAAGCCTAATTCTACACCGGACATCACAAAAATATTCTGAACACAATCCTAAGTCCCAAATCACCTAACGAAGCTATCGGAGCCATAAAATCCGCATTCCGAGGTCATTTCCCAATTAGTCAACTCTCAGTTGAGTTTTCCCATTATAAGGCTATCTTTAAATACTAAGTTACTGAATTCTCATTTAACCATTCCGATTACCTATCGACTCTAACACATCAATAATAGAATAACCAATCCATGACAAGTCAATGATAGCAATAAAAATGCAAGTTCTACGTAACGACAGACCGGGTCGTTACATTCTCCCCCACTTAAACATACGTTCGTCCTGGATCGTGCCTAGAGTTGTTCCAACACCACCAAAAATTATTGTGCAACCTTCCATGCACATATTCGGGAGGTGATTCCATGTCACCTTACCCCATCTACGTCCGATAACACAACATAACTGAAATTTCATTATCAAATCCTGACCCACAGACCTTAAAACCAAGTTTCCACTTCTGAAATAATTTACAAGTTCGAATTTCCACTACTATAAGCTGAGATAATCTGAACACGTTGTATCAACCCATATCCGTAACTCAAGATGAAATCACATAATATATCGCGTGGCTCAATCACTCATAGCGATAACTCATAACCACAACAACTGTTCAAACAACTCAATACCAGTACATACCCTCTTATCGAACCATGCCTCGTTCTAACACTTCCATATACTGCCGATGATGAAAGAAACATGTATAAACCAGCAACCACTCGCCCGATCAGTATCAATACCATCTAGAGCCATAATTTGTGCAACTTGTGCACTCAATAACCACATACCAAGAGCTCAATTCATTAAATAAAGAAGACTCACACGAGAGGGTTATCCTGCCACTAACACTTACCATTTACCACATCATGCTAAAAGCCTGGTACACATCGTGAAACCATATCACACAAATACGACACCAAGGATCATACCTCTACCTAACTGAGCTGCAAAGCGTGATCCAATCCAACCGCTGGACCACATGACACACTCCAAGCCACCTTGCTCAAAATCAATAACTATGCGAAATTCGACATCAATTACTCAAAGTGCATTTCCATAACCACGGGGGAAAATTGGACGATACCATGCCACCCGAACCAGCAATAACATGACCAACACGTCTCAATCCTAATAAGCCCAATTAGGATCGCACCCTATGCATATACAACCAATGATCACAACTCCTCGAACACTGAAAGGTAACTCATAGATCACTCCAAAGCACGAATAATCTTAATGACAATCAAATGGTACATCCCTCAACAATAGCATTTCGGAGTCAACAATTCCGACTCGGTGCAGACCACACACCCATACCGGCCTACCAATAACTTTAAGTCAACTCTGGTCACCCACAACAGGTAGATAACTCTCTGAACGTTCATAATGACTGAATCATGACATATACTAACACCTGACTAGCTTGCTCGCATCCTCGTAGTTCACAACTACAAGAATAATCTGTTCATGAAAACTCCCAGTCTCCAAATCCATGAGGCGCACCAATTACCATATCTAATGCCAATTCCACTGCTCAAATGTATAACACGCCCCTAATACTTTATCATTCCGCGAGGGATACCCCATATTCCTTTATGTCACTAAGAAACCTTGAATATCAGCAGTTGATCCAACAAAAGAGAGTCGTAACACCAATGAAGCACCCTTATTCAACACATTGCCTTAAACACATTGTCCATAATGAATGTATACTCTCATCCAGCCACCCAATAGTGGTATCCTTTACCTAATCATCTGAAGCTGCCAGTTCTGACCTTCCTTCCAGAACTGAACCTTGACCTAACATATGCCACTCTCCACCATACACAAAATACCGCATACGCCATGCAATCCTATGATAAATATGAGGACTTCATTATCCCTTCCTAGCCACAACAACTACGTGCCCAACTAGCCAAGAACTTTCCATTCGATCCCATCTAGAAACAAAATCACTATACATCACCTGGCCCTCACGCCCGTAGAAATATACATCTCCAACCGTGGTAGAAACCATCAAGAACTCCCGAATCACAACTGTACAACTCCAAACTGTCAGGACTGAATCCTTCTAACTCAAGCAAGCTACGCATGCCACCAAATTCCAAGAGAATTGCTAATAATCACCTGTAACAACTCACTACCTTATAAACACCCAAAGAACTAACCATATCCCTTATTATCCCGATCCAACCTACTACCAAGCTGTCCTATTCATTCAAGTTCCTTCTGACTTACCTTCGAATTGATATTTCTTCTTGCCATAATACCGCAATTCTCAATCCCGACTCACCGCACGAAACCCGAGCATAAAAAATATACCGTCTAAGGCTCATAGGCCGCTGAATACTCCCTCAATTATCCCCAAATGCACCACATTAGAAATACTTACCCTGAAGAGACTTCCTACGAATTTAAAGTCATTACCTTCACTTTCCTGATACTGGTGGATAGAATCCATGATAATGCAAATACACCCCAAGCCTTGACACCTTTCCCGTAATCTCAGTTCTAACCCTTCTCACACCTTGAAGATCCTCGATCGCTACATATAACCTTGAATCCGTCTGAACCATTCTCGAACGCCATTTACTCTACGAAATTTCAATTACACTAACCAAGTAAACAGAACGACCTGACCACGGTTGCAGTCCACATACTAGGAAGGTAATCCACACCTTTGAATCAACAAGCACACTCATACATTGCACATTCTACACTTACTAGTACAACTTCATCATACAATGAATTCCACTATCCGTAAAGTACATTACAACTTGTATCGAAGAAATTTCCATTACTCGAGTCATTCTCAAACTCCACCTCTGCAGGTCATAACTGATTCACCAATATACCTCGAACTGAAACCAATACAACACATAATCATGTGATCAACTTACCAATAACGAACTCCCCCACTTGGCTCAAAGCCAAGGATCACGACAAACAAGACTATGCCCACACATTATCACTGCCACCATGCTGTGGTGGGATTCAACTAAATCCTCCATAAGCTTATATGACCCAAACCACCTAACACTCAAATCTATTTCCAATCTCGCATCCACCATTGTGATGGTCATGCCAACTCCCACAAGCGATATAAACTCAAATTGCAACATGCACCATTTACTGATAGAGAGAACTTACTACAAATAAACATAAGGGTCACACATCTTAGGACAACCCGCAGGAGATACTCCTACCTGCTAAATCTCAAAATGTTATCTCCCTATACACTTCTGAATATCATAGCTATCACACAATCATTATACCTTCCTACAGTAGAACACAACCACTGCGTGCCATCGAGACATCCCATAAGAGGTATAAGAACTTGAAGCTGATGGCAATACTAACACTGGAGCTGTGGTCCAGGAATTCTTGAGCGTCTGGAAGCTCCACTCACACTCGTCTTACCACATAGATACCTTCGCTGGACACCACGTGTCCCTAGAATGCGACTGAACTAAGCCAACGATTCACACTTGGAGAACCTCGCACAAAGCTTCTCCCCTATATCCTTGTAATACCATAATCAAATGCCGAGTATGCTATCCCTGGCTACGAGAGTACGACAGGATGCCATCAATAAATACAATAACAAAGGAGTTATAACACGGATGAATACACCGTCAATCAAATACATGAACGATGCTGCGGCATTGGTCAACCCAAAAGACATCACCAGGAACTCATAACACAACAAAAAGATCTATTTCACTACACAACTAAACCACACGGGAGGTCCTTCAATACACTCACAACTTGAAGCCATATCCTAACTCAATATAGACGTCAAATACTTAATGGTCCTTGTCACATTTCCCGCTAGTCCATTCTTGTCATAATCAAACAACCTAAACACATCTAACTATCAATCAAACTCACCATGTAGTCATCTAGTCACAAAGTTCCATCAATAAGGACACCAACGGACCTATAAGTCCCCAATACATATGCTCACACAAATGAAATCTCGGCACTCAAGCTACAGACAAAAATCCGGCATCAAGTCCTCCAGACTGGCCCCTAGCATGCTAAAATCACATCCCATTCATGGAAGTCACAAACCATCGGTGTACGGCTGATACTGAGCGCCCACGTGCGCGTTTGAATACATGAAAGGAGTTCAAAGAATTACGCTTCAGGTTGAATCAATGGATTCGCACAACAAGAGTTCAAGAATATGAGATTTTTCCTAAAGGTTCTGCAGCCTCTCGAAGATAAGTACAGACGTCTCCGTACCGATCCGCAAGACTCTACTAAACTTGCTCATGACAGGTGAGACCTATTTAACCTAGCGGTCTGATACCAACTTGTAACGACCCAATTTCGGAGTCGTGATGGCGCATGTCGTGGAACCAGACAAGCCACCCATTTTATCTCAGCTAAATGCAATTACAAGGAAAATATCCTTCTTAACAAGTCTGTGGATAAAAATAATAATAAATCAAAATTCGGAAACCAGTTTATGAAATTCAAAACCCAAATCCTACAAACCCCGGATCCAGTGTCACATAGTCATGAGATGCTAATACTTAATACAACCAAAAAGAAATGACCAACATAGTCTGAAAATAAATATGACGGTAGAAAAGGAAGAGAAGACGAGATCACGGTCGCCAGCTGATACCTCGTCAACTCTGATAAAACTGCTGCTACTCACTGACCAGAGCTGAATCCTACTGTACCTAGATCTGCACACAAGGTGCAGGGGTAACGTGAGTACACCAACTCAGTAGTAACATAATCAAACTACGAGATGAGAGGTTGTGACAGACTAAACCTCCGATAATTCGAACAACATTATATAACTCGGACATGACAGTAATATATCAGGAAATAAACACGATGCATCAACATATGTCTGTAACTCTGCATCCTAGCATAAATTCATATAGAATCAAGAATGATGTATACTTAGTAATCAAACTCTCATAAGGTGGTCCACTCAGTACTAGACCACGGCCTCCCGGCCCAGGGAAGTCCATCCCGGATATTACATAAATACAAGTGACACTGTCACCTAGTACTAAGGAAAAAAGCCGATCCAGCCACCACAGAGAAGATCCATCTCCGGAACATAATACCCACAGAGGAAATCCATATCCGGAACATAAGACCCACGGAGAAAATCCATCTCCGGAACATAAGACCCACGGAGAAGATCCATCTCCGGAACATAATACTCGGACAAGATCCATGTCCAGGGAAATCCATCCCTCAATATCTGTGCGCTCACTGGGGGTGTAAAGACTCCGGAGGGGCTCCTTTCAGCCCAAGCGCTATATCAAGCCAACGAAGGCATGATTCCAGGATCGCTGCGGTGTGCAGTCCGACCTCATAAATGTCTCAAAACCAGGCTCCAAGCCTCACTCAGTCAGTACGTTCCAGTCTCACTCACAATGCTCTAACATATAAAAATCAGCCCAAACCAATGATAATATAGAATAAACTAGCAACTTACGAGACTGAGGCATGAAACATATACTTTAACAGGACTGAGTAAATGAAAACAATAATCACAGATAGAGACAACAATAATCGACCGTTCCGGTCTGAACATATCGGCGTGAAGCCTTACATTTATACTTAGCATGATTTCTATTTCGTTCAAGGTAATTACCACCTTCACAGTACAAATATCAACCTGAGATAACCATTAGACAGTTCCATGGGATGATCCAGGCTACAAATATTCGGTGTACGCCCGCATGACCGTCACTTGGCAAGTGCGTCACCTTAATTAACATCAAATATTAGAAAGTTTGGGGTTTCAAACCCTCAGTTCGAAGTTTGGAACTGTTACTTACCTCAAAACTGGCTAATATACTACTCCGCAGTGCCCTTGCCTCTAAATTCGGCCTCCGAGTGCTCCAAATCTACCAACAATCAGATGTATATCATGATAATATGCTAAGGAACTAATCCCAATCGAAATGTATGAAAAATACTCAAAAATCCCGAAATTGGTCAAACCCGACCCTCAGGCCCGCGTCCCGAAACTCAAAAATTTTTATACCAAACTGTTCTTCATCATCTCACGAGTCCGTACATATAAAGAACACTAAAATCGGAGTTCGTTTGACCCCTCAAATCAATCCCTAAAGGTTTCAAAATCTCAAGCCCTAAACCCACCTTATTCTACTGATTTTCATGAATTAATACTGAGATTATGTTCTATAATCACCCATAAACGAGTTTTAATGATCAAACACTTACCTCTATGGAGAGCACTAGTTTCCTTCTTCAAAAATCACCCCCAAAGTTCTCTGTTCGTACAAAAATAGTGTAAAAAGGGTTTAAGTCGCGGAGGGTTTAATTATATACTGCCCAGTGATTTCTTCACTACGATCGCGGCAAAAGCCACGCGATCGCGGTTCACAACAGCTCAACCTCACGCCATCGCAACCAGATGCACGCGATCGCGAAGACCCTTTGACCTCACCCACACACGCCTGTCATGACCCTACGCGATCGCGACCTAGACCATGCGATCGCGACCTAGCCCACACGATCGCACTTCACCTTCTTTCAAACCTACGCGATCGCACTCCGATACACGCGGTCGCGATGCACAATTTTTCCTGGCCCTCAGAAAATCAGCTCTTTCTTTAAGTCTAAAAATGTCCGTTAACCACCCCAAATCAATCTCGAGCCCCTCGGGACCCCAACCAAACTTACCAACATATCTCATAACATCGTTGAAACTTAGTTTCATTCTCAAAACACCAAAACTAACATCAAAACACCAATATTACATCGGATTCAAGCCTAAGAACTTTGAAATTTCTAAAATCCACCAATAATGCCTAAACTATCCAAATCAACTCCGATTGACCTGAAATTTTGCAGACACATCCAAAATGACATTACGAACATGTTCCAACTGTTGGAATTCCATTCCGACCCTGATAGCCTATTTTTCACTGCCGACCGAAAATCACCAAAAACTAACTTTCGTCAATTCAAGCCTAATTCTACACCGGACATCACAAAAATATTCCGAACACACTTCTAAGTCCCAAATCACCTAAAGAAGATATCCGAGCCATAAAATACGCATTCCGAGGTCATTTCCTAATAAGTCAACTCTCAGTTGACTTTTCCCATTATAAGGCTATCTTTAAATACTAAGTTACTGAATTCTCATTTAACCATTCTGATTTCAAGCCTATCGACTCTAACACATAAATAATAGAATAAACAATCCATGACAAGTCAATGACAACAATAAAAATGCAAGTTCTACTTAATGACAAACCGGGTCGTTACAAATAATTCCACTGTCTCGATTAACATAATGGAAGGGACACCTTCGTGTAGTCTTTCATTCTTTCCAATCTTGCCACCTTTGCTTTTGTTTAGGAACAACATAAGGAGATTTCAACCAAATACTCTCCATATGAATCCTTTTCTCTTTTTTAACTGCTTTTCTTTTTGGTTGCTCTTCCTGCTGTTCCGTTACAACTAACTGCTGCATTTCAGCAGCAGGGGAAGATTCAACAGCCATGCTACCACCTACTTCACCAACTCCCTGCTGTTCCATCACATCTAACTGCTGCTTTTCAGCAGCAGGGGGAAATTCCTTAGTCCTTTCTGTACTACCAATTGAAAATGAACATATGTTGAAGTTGGGAATATCACTGGTGTCACTCATAACATTAGGAGATATGTAAATCTTTCTTCTCTTAGGATTTGGAAGAAGTTGTGATGCATCAGATGATATCTGCAAAAGCAAGAAAAATATATACATAAATACAACTGATACAAAACACACATTAGGCAAAACAAAACACATTGGTTGATCTTCCTCCTGAAAATAAACTGTTGGGTTCTAAATGGATTTTAAGAGAAAATGAAAGATGATGGCACTATTGATAAATATAAAGCAAGAATTGTAGTCAAAGGGTATAGACAATGAGAAGGTATTGACTATTTTGATACATACTCTCCAGTTACAAGAATTACGTCCATATGAACGTTAATAGCATTAGCTACAGTTTATGGTCATAAAATTCATCAAATGGATGTTAAGACGACCTTCTTAAATAGAGATTTAGAGGAAGAAATATACACGGAACAACCTGAACGGTTTGTGGTTCCAGGTAAAGAAAAAAAGGTATGTAGACTTGTTAAGTCCCTTTACGGACTAAAACAAGCACCCAAACAATGACATGCAAAATTTGACCAAACAATGTTGTCAAATAGTTTTAAGATAAATGAATGTTATAAACGTGTGTACATTAAAAATGTTCCAAATCACATAGTCATTGTTTTCTTATATGTGGATGATATGTGGATGATATGCTGATAATGAGTAATGACATTGCTAACATAAATGCGACTAAGCGTATGCTAACTAGCCAGTTTGATATGAAGGACTTGGGAGTTGTTGATTTAATTCTTGGGATTAAGATCCATAAGACTCCTCAAGGTCTGGAATTGTTACAATCTCATTATATTAAGGCAATACTTGAAAAATTCAAGCACTTGGATTTTAAAATTGCAAAGACTCCAATTGACGTGAATTTTGCACTAGCAAAGAACAAAGGCCAGAGCATATCACAATTGGATTATGGTCGTGTGTTGGGGTGCTTAACGTATATCATGAATTGTACACGACCAAATATAGCTTGTGCTATAAGTAAATTAAGTCGATACATGAGCAATCCAGACCAATCTCATTGGATGAAAATGAAACGAGTTTTGGGATATTTAGAACATACCAAGGACTTTTCTTTGACTACAGTAAATATCCTGCTGTGATTGAAGGATACTGTGATGCAAATTGGATCATCGGTTCAACTGATTCTAAGTCCACAAGTGGATATGTATTCACTATTGATGGAGAAGCGGTATCTTGGAATTCGTCCAAACAAACTTGTATCGCTCGCTCTACAATGGAGGTTGAGTTCATAGCCTTAGATAAAGCCGGTGAAGAAGCTGAATGGCTCCGAAATTTCTTGAAAGAAATTCCATTTTGGCCCAAACCGTTGGCACCAATACGCATACATTGTGATAGTCAAGCGGCATTTGGAAGGGCTAGAAACGTTATGTATAACGGTAAATCTCGTCATATACGACGAAGACATAAAACTGTTAGGCAATTACTCTCTAGAGGAATTATCTCGATTGACTATGTAAAGTCAAGCGATAATGTGTCGGATCCGCTTACAAAAGACCTAACTAGAGAGGTAGTTGAGAAATCATCAAAGGGAATAGGACTATGGCCAAGAACAAGTCATTGTGGCGGTAACTCTACCTAGAAGGCTGGAGATCTCAAGATCTAGGTTCAAGGAGATCAAACAAAGTCATTAATAACGGTTCAACATTGTCAACTAAAATTTTGGTCCATTCTCGTGATGAGACAATGTTCAGTACCAAGGATAAAGCATTAAGGCTTTTTTAATAATTTCTAAATTTGATACGGGGTACATCAAATAGTGTATCTACGGGATGACACGTTTAGGAATCACCTATGTAAGTGTGAAGTGTTAGCCGCTTCAAGGAGAATTTCGTAAGGCCAGTTCACTACGCACTTATGAAACCAGGCAGTGTTCATGGTTGAAACGAACACAATAATGACAACCAAAGAAGGTTAAGGACTGATTGTGTGACTTATGGTTGTCTAGGTATACATCAAAGTTCGACGGTTCAAAGTTATCAAATCTACCGATTGACCGAGTATATCCGACATAAGTTCAGTACAGAAAGTTCAAAGGGAAACCTACTTATCTAGATGCGATTAATCCTTGTGTTGCTCCCAAACTCACACGCAAGTATACATGGTCGTACAAGTAATATAATGATAAGTTGAATATCAAACCCACATAGACTTGTATAAACTACTCACTAAATCAATAAAATTGTTATTCAATCCAGCTAAAATCAAAGTCCAAGAGTATGATTATATTATACTACGATTCTAAGTAATAACTAAATTATCAAGTAACGAGTTGATTGTTGTGTATTCAATAAAGACAAATATTCCAGGGTTGTTATCGATTCACCATTTGTATTGTGTTCTAATTAACTCTCCCTTTCATATAATTCACTCATGATTGCTAATTAATCGATAATTTCTCTTATAGCCTTCTCCCGAAGTACTGCTCACCTATTCTCAATAGATTAACGCCTATATTCCTATGAAATTAATCTATTAGAACACATTAAGATTATGATATTTAATTAAGCATGGTGACTAGGTATATTCCTATCCTAACCACAAATCCACTCCCCTTAAGGGTTAAGATCGCTCTCTCTTCAATTCTTCTCTAATCTATACATGGCTTCCCAAGCATAGCATAGATAGTAAATAGAACCTAACTATTGGCCAGACAATTAAGAAATAAAACACAAAATTGAAGAAACGACCATATATTGGTGAATTATAATCAAGGTCAAGCTAATGTTAAACAACAATATTCATGGCTAAATCACAACCCCAGAACAATGGGTGTTTAGCCACTCATGATGTAATCAAACAATTGCATAAGTGTTGCATAAGTTGAAAATACTAGAATAAGATGAAGAAAACTGAGAATTCTACGCTTCCTAACAATCCCGTGTGTGTTTTTCCTCCAAAGTGGCGTCAATCCCCTCCAAAAATAGGTTTAGTCTTGCTTTTATACGTGTTGGGTAGGTCTAGGGCCGAATAAACCATGTTTCGGGAAAAATAGGCCAATTTCCCGCCACCGGTGCCCTGGACAGCGCTGGGCGCCACCAAGGCGCTGCTCCTATTTTAGATACTGCCCACAGCACCATAGGTGGCGCCAGGCGCTGCCTGTGGCGCTCAAAATCGCACTTTTGCCGGTTTCGTCTGTTTTGACTCTAATTTGGCGCGTTTCGCCCCCGATTGCTCCCAGATCATTCCTATACATAAAAACACTTAAAATTAATATAAATCATCATTATAACATCCCAAATTCATGAAACAAAAGTAAAATATGAGGCGATATATACACAAATATATATATACTTTAAGCTAAACATCAACACCCCACACTTAGACTCTTGCTCGTCCTCGAGCAATGAGACAATCTACTACCCTTCAACACGTACAAAGTTCATTATCAAGGAGCATTTTACTTTTAAATCACACACCTTACCCCTTTGACTATGATCGATACCGGCAATCAAGTATGAACATACAGAAATTCCCATTCTTCCCCTTTTAAACATGCCCAAGTATAACAATTAAATAAATCATACCAACAACCAAATTGCAACCACCCTGCCTCAAGAGTAAACTTGTAACCATTAAGCCCTCTCAATTCACACACTTACCCAACAAGAAAGTTTACAACATTACCAATCGTTCATGAGATCATGTGCCCTCACCAACAAACAAAAGAGTGAATATAGACTAGTCCACACATTCAAATATGATTTTGAACATAATTTAAGGATATCACACAATTGAACAAAATTCACTCACTCTCACAAAGAATTCATATGCATCTTGTGATCGTACCATAAGCTTGCCCGTAGTATAGATCTCTACTAATTTAAGCTAGCCAAATCTAGGATCAATTAGGACTTTTAAGGTTGTAATGTAGGCTAAGGGACGAGTAAGATATATTTAGGAATAGTGGCTAACCCTCCTAAGCACTTTAATACACTACATTCACAATTCAAACACATATTCTTCTCAACCAATTCACTTGGCACAACCCATATAAAACATAGCCTTTTTTAAATTAAGCACTTCTATATTTACACTAGCACAAATTAATAGGAAGTGGAGGTGTGTATCTTTTTCTACATACTTTCACTATAATTTTTCTCTTCTTCCTTTTACAACAATATTTTTTTCTACACACACTCCATACATGAAAGTTCATTGGCTAGTGGATTTTGATTTCAATTTTAGTGCACCAACGGCCTTTCTATGGCTCCACTCAAAAACTATTCCCCAATATCTCACCTTACTTCTTTTAGCGACTAAGTTCCTTAGGAGGTAAAGGTGAAAAAATCTCAAATTAAAAACAAAATAGGTGTACGACTTGTAATGTGGGTGCCAAGGAAAAGTTCTATAGGCTCAAAGGGTCTAGCGACGGAAAATTTTATTTTTATGCGACAAGCACATCCATGATCAAGAAAGAAAATACCTACATCATCTCCTAGACTAGCATAACCTACAATTAACACACAGGGCAAGTTCTAGACTACACAAAATAGCATAGAAGATCACTATGCCTCACACACACATTGCACATGACTCAATCACGACGGTTTTGTTCAACTCTCAAGTCAAGCAAGCACACATAATTGAGAAAATTAAGCAATATTACACTATGTGGCATACAAGTCAAACAACTGAGCTAAGGTGTCAAAAATAGGCTATTTATCTTTACTTAGGCTTCACATGTCAAACCAAATACAAGGGAAACAGAATGTATGTCATAACCTAATATGCCAACACCAACCATGTCAATGAGTATCTCAAATTTACCCAGTTTCTTCCTAACTACTCCTAAGAAAAAATTTAAAGCACCCGGTTCGAGCTACACCTTTGGAAAAGAACCGGTGCCCAAAGAAAAACCAAGGGATACTACCTAACTATCCTAAAAAAAAACTCTTTTTGGTGTTTTTTTTAATCGGACATTATCCCTCAAGAAAATTGTCCAACAGATCCATCGTTGGGAAAAATCTGAGTTTTTTCTACTTTTTTTTCATTTTCGTTTCTTAACTAATAATAATAAAAAATTAATAATTTTATGCAATTACACTTCAGAAAGTAGTTTCCCCACCCCACACTTATATTATGCATAGTCCTCGATGCATGATCACAGAGAAAAATATTAAAACAAGGGTGAGAAATACTCCCTGAGACCCTCTCGGGCTTAGCTCGGACATGATTCTCAATCTTTAGATTCGAGACGACCCCACACTTAAGCTCAAACATGCTCCTCAGCTTCAACTTTGGGTACTCAGACTTCCCCTACTCTGCAAAATAAAAACAACACAAAACTCGATACTAAAAAAAATTAAGAACATAATAAATAAATAAAATATATACAGGCTGGGTTGCCTCCCAACAAACGCCTTATTTATAGTCGTGGTACGACTTTTCTATTCAGCTCAGGCTGCTCGCTTTCTCTTCTTCTTTCTCCCATGAAGCCTAGCCTTTTTTCACGCTCTTAACGGGTCTCCTTTTTCATCTCAGGCTCTTTTCTCCATCATCTTTACACCCCCAGCTTGCAACACCACCTCCTCTAGATCACTGCCATTCACATAAGGACTCTGCTCTATCTCCTTTAATTCGACCACAGTAATCACGCACAAGTCCTCATAATGCTTAGGGAGCTTAAGTGCCTTGTACACATTAAAAGTGACCTCCTCATCGTCAACTCTCATTTTTAACTTCCCTGCCCTCACATCAATAATTGCTCCACCAGTAGCTAAGAATGGTCGCCCCAAAATAATGGGCACTTCCTCATCCACCTCTTAATCAAGTAAAATAAAATCAGCGGGAAGAATAAACTTTCCCACTCGAACTAACACATCCTCAATAATTCCTTCTAGCATAACTAGAGACCTATCTGATAACTGTAAAGTGATTGTAGTAGGTCTAAGCACCCCCAATCTGAGTTTCTTGAACAAAGAAGATGGCATCAAATTTATACTAGCCCCTAAATCACATAGGGCTCTACCAACTTCTTGTTTTCCAAGAGACAAAGGAATTTTGAAACTCCCAGGATCCTTCAACTTAGGAGGAAGCTTATTTTGAACTCTGGCACTGCACTCTTCAGTAAGTGCAACTGTTTCAAAATCTGTAAGTCTTCGTTTGTTTGCCACAATATCTCTGAGATACCTCGCATACTTAGGCACTTCCTGCAAAATTTCCACCAAAGGCAAATTCACACTCACTTGGCTCAAAATATCTAAGAATGTTTTGTACTTAGCATCATCTTTTTGCTTCTGCAGTCTTTGTGGAAATGGAGGTGGTGGTCTTATCACAATTACTGGCTCGGAAGATATCACAATCCCCTCGATAAGAAAATTCAATCAATGGTATCATGAGACATAGATACAATTATAAACCAATTGATGGAGCATAGAAATTACTAATGTTTTGTTATATGTAAAATAAGACCTTTCTGGCTTCAGGCCCCTTTGTTGTCTATCAGCTTACCTCAAGTCAACATGTCCAAAATAATAAGAGAACTTTTCATTGTTAGTGGTATCTTCGAAAGAGCATTTAGTGCCAACCTATGTTACTTGGACTTTCGGAAAATATCGGGTATATGTCACATTCCTCACAAGTAGTATATTTTTGGAGAATCTGACACGAATACGATAATATTTTGGAGAGTTGGCGCAACATAGGTGCCAACAACTTATCATGTTACTGCAGTGATCCTCAAGTCCATTACCCTCAACAGTACATTCCTGTTCACTATAAATATTATAGGAGATGCTAAATTATCTTAAACATTCAGAATTTAAAGAGTCTTTAGGACATACTTGGAAGCATCTGACGAAGAAAGGTTATCATCAGCCTAGAGTGAAACCATTAAGCACGTTAGCTTCAAATAATGTATAGAAAATTGTAATGACGTGGTCAGCCGTTTTGAGAGTATTAGCCCTGAACCCCTAATTATTTCTCCCTCTATTTCATTTTTTGGTTACATAACTTTCCGGTAGGATTTATTTTTCGTTTCGGGGTGAAATGGGACACATAGTCCCTAAATTGGGAGTTTAAGTTCTAGGAAGTGACCATAGTTTGAATTGTATGAAGACGACCCTGGAATGGAGTTTCAATGGTTCCAATAGCTCTGTAGGGTGGTTTTGGTCTCAGGAGCGTGTTCAGATGTTGAATTGGAGGTCAGTAGGTGCGTCAATTGGCAAAAGTTAGAAAATTAGATGATTTTTGGAGAGTTTGATCGGAAGTGGAATTTTTTATATTGGGGTCGGATTCCGATTCCGAAAGTTGGAGTAGGTCCATAATGTCAATTATGACTTGTGTGAAAAATTTGAGGTCAATCGGACTTGATTTGAAAGGTTTCGGCGTCGAATGTAGAAGTTTTAAGTTCTAAAGTTCATTAAGCTTGAATTGGGGTGTGATTCATGTTTAGAGTTGTTTGAGGTGATTTAAGGGATCGGATAAGTTTGTATGATATTTTAGGACTTGTTGGTATATTTGGAGGGGGTCCCAGAGGCCCCGGATGTTATTCAGATTGAACTCGAAACAAATCTGGACTTATGAAAATGGCTGAAGTGCACTAGTTCTGGTGCAATCGCACCTGCGCATGTTTGACCACAGGTGCGATCTCGCAGAAGCGAGCGGTTGGGCGCAGATGCAGGGCTGGAGAAAGTGTCTAGTGGTTGCAGGTGCAATGTGAAGGCTGCATAGGCGGAGTCGCTCCTACGGAAGGATGATCGCAGAAGCGGACGAGAGCTTGGGAGGCCAGTTCGTAGAAGAGGACGAGTTTGCGCACTAGTAGAAGAGGAATTTTGACCGCAGAAGTGGTTGGCCACCGTTAGTGACTTTCCGCAGATGCGGTTGGCTTGCCACAAAAGCGCGCCACAGAAGCGGCTAAATGAACCGCAAAATTAGAAGTGCTGGGCAGACTGGTTTAAAATCGAGGGTTTGCCATTTTCTTCATATTTTGAGATATAGAGCTCGGATTGAGGCAAAACATTTGAGAGACTTTCAGAGGTAACATTTGGGTAAGGATTCTACACTCATTTTTGGTTAATGTCCACTAATTGATCATTAATTTATTCATTTAATTAAGAATTTGAGTTGAGAAATTTTGTAAAAAATGGTGAAAGTTCTTAGTCCAAATTTTTGGGAATTGAAAGGCGATTTGAGGTTGGATTTGAGTAATCTTTATATGGGTGAACTCAATATCGAATGAGTGTTCACATTATCTGACTTTTACCTAATTCCGAGACATGGGCCCAGGTAGACTTTTGGACCAATTTTTTCAATTCCTTGCAAAAGTCTAAGTTTCATTATTTAAATTAGTTTCTTATAGATATATTTATAGTATGTAATTGATTTTTGGCTATATTTGGGCCGTTCGAAGTCAAAAATCGAGGGAAAGGCATTCTTATTGACCGATTGAACTTGGTTTGAGGTAAATGACTTGTCTAACCTCGTGTGGGGGGGGGGGGGGACTCCCCTTAGGTTTCGGTACTGTTATGGTATTTGCAATACGTGAAAGCCGTGTACGCAAGGTGACGAGTGCGTACTCGGGTTAAATGTTGAAAAATTCGGTTCTTGATGAGTAGTTCTTTTAATTCCTTAACTGAGTTGCCTTAGCATGTGTAGCCATCATGTTTAGCCTAAGGTCACATGTCTACGTGTCTTATCTCTTACTTGCAATTTGTCCAACATGCTTAGTTAAATTACCTACTATCCTTGATTTTGTATTCAATATTTAATTGTAGGATTCCTTGCTCTAAATTCGTTGTTCCATAGGTTATGAGTTGTGTATTTACTTTTGGGACTACGAGGCGATACCTCGTGTCACGACCCCAAATCCTAACAGGACGTGATGGCGCCTATCGTGGAACTAGGCTAGCCAACCATCTCATTTCTACGCATTTGTTCAATTATAAAAGTTCACAATTTAATAATAAGCAGCAACCATAGCATAGAATAATGTAATCAAGTCTTAGCGTCCCAATAATAGTCTAACAACTCTAAACAAAACCTCCCAAGACTAGAGTCAATAGTAATGAGCATCTAAGAATAAAATAAATCTAACTCTGCTAATACTACAATATACGTCTCCGAATCAATTGCTAAAACTAAATAAGGAAGGGAAATGGAGAAGTTGTGGACGCTGGACAACTACCTCGATATCCTGTGAACTGATGCTACGAGCAAGGACAACTACTGCTCCGGATCATCACCTGAATCTATGCACAGAGGCACAGGGAGTCTTTATGAGTACGCCAACTCAGTAGTAATGAAAATTAATTACAGTCTGAGAATTATAAAACACACAGTACAGATACACAATTTCACAAAAGCCAGTAAAACACCAAGTCACCAGGTAGTATTTGCCAAATACATAAGTTCAAAATCAGTTTCCAGAAATCCTTTGAAACAAGTGTAATATCAGTATATCTCAGTAAAACTCTCAGTAAAAATCAGTTTGAAAACGAAGTAAATCATACTTCGAAAACTTAGTAAAATCATCATAAATCTTCCCCTCGGGCTAAAATCATTTCTCGTAACAATTGTCCCTCAGGAATTCTCACAATCACTCAGTAACGGCCATGCGGGCAATAATCATCACTCAGTAACAGCCCCGCGGGCAATAATCATCACTCAATAGGTACCTGCGCTCACTGGGGGTGTGTACAGACTTCGGAGGGGCTCCTACAGCCCAAGCACTATAACAACATAGGCCTGAAAGCCTCTCACAATATAGGCCTGAAAGCCTCCCTCATATCCTCACAATATAGTCCTGAAAGCCTCACTCAGTCAGACACTCTCGATTTTCCCTTAGGCCATAAACATACCGGGTTCTCGACCCAAAATAGTGTTTTATTTTTCAATAAATAGTAACAAAATACTCTGAGTGTCAAAATAATTTATCAGGAAAAGACTGAGTGTAAGAATCATAACATATCAGTGAGGAAAATATAGTAAACACAACCCCCAAGGGGAAAACAGATCAGCACTAGGCCCCAAACACGGCTTACAACCCAAATCATATCATAATAAAATAATACTAATTAAGCATAGGCTTAAAAGTTGGTTTAGCAACTCAATAGTCACCTAAATAGGAAGATATTTCCAAAGTTTCAACCTTTGCATTTCAAAATCCGTGAAAGGGTGCATAGTCCAGGGTTTCATACCCTCAGGACAGGATTTAAAGACATTACTTACCTCAAAACTAGCCTGGAAACTATTCCGCAACACGCTTGCCTCTCGTATCAACTTCCAAAGGCTCCAAATCTACCAAGTTCAGTTTTTATCATTAATTTATGTTCAAGGAATAAATTCCAACCGAAAAATATCAATTTAGCTCAAAAATTCGAATTTGGTCCAAACCTGACCCCCGAGCCCGTATCCCGAAACTCAGAAATATTTTATACAAAACTGTTCTTCATCATCTCACGAGTCCGTACATATAAAGAACACTAAAATCGGAGTTCGTTTGACCCCTCAAATCAATCCCTAAAGGTCTCATAATCTCAAGTCCTAAACCTACCTTTTTCTACTGATTTTCATGAATTTATACTGAGATTATGTTCTATAATCACCCATAATTGAGTTTTAATGATCAAAATACTTACCTCTATGAAGAACACTGATTTTCCCCATCAAAAATTGCCTCAAAAGCTCTCTTCCGTACAACAATGGTGTAAAAATATGTTAGGGTCGCGTAAGGTCTAATTTATATTTTTGCCCAGGGTTTCTGCACCTGCGACCCACTTACTCGCACCTGCGACCCTTCCGCACCTGCGACCCACTATCTGCTCCTGCGGGCCCGCACCTGCGGTCAAACTTCCGCAGGTGCGGTTACACTTGCACCCGCAGTTGTATTGCTGCAATTTCCAAGCCCAAACCCTCGTTAAGCACTCGCACTCTCAAAACACCAAAACTAACATCAAAACACAAAAATTACATCGGATTCAAGCCTAAGAACTTTGAAATTTCTAAAATCTACCAACGATGCCGAAACTATTCAAAACAACTCCGATTGACCTGAAATTTTGTAGACATATCCAAAATGACATTACGAACCAGTTCCAACTGTCAAAATTCCATTCCGACCCCAATAGCATATTTTTCACTGTCGATCGGAAATCATCAAAACTAACTTTCGCTAATTCTACACCGGATATCACACAATTATTCTGAACACACTCCTAAGTCCCAAATCACCTAACGAAGCTATCCGAGCCATAAAATCTGTATTCCGAGATCCTTTACCAATAAGTCAACTCTTAGTTGACTTTTCCCATTTTAAGGCTTTTTTTAAAAGGCTAAATGACTGAACTCTCACTACAACCATTTGATTTCAAGCCCATCAACTCTAACACATCAATAATAAAATAACCAACCTATGACAAGTCAATAACAACAATTATAATGCAGGTTCTACGTAACGACGGACCAGGTTATTACATTCTCCCCCTTTTAAACAAACGTTCGTCCTTGAAANCCCGCTCGGTCTCCCAAGTAGCCTCCCCCACTGGCTGACCTCTCCACTGCACCTTCACTAATGCTATATCCTTAGACCTCAACTTTCTGACCTCGCGAGCTAAAATAGCTACTGGCTCAACCTCATATGACATATTACCCTCGCGCTGAAGTGTACTGAAGTAACACATGAGACGGGTCAGCAACATATTTTCTGAGCATCGACACATGAAATACCGGATGAAC
>MDKI01254197.1:0-44520 GCA_005239505.1 Nicotiana paniculata | reverse complement strand
TATAGAGTTTTTACTTAGCAATTTCCTTTCATGTTGCACAATTGGTGTTCAAATTGAAATTGTGAATCAATAAATTTTGAAGGTGTTTGACTCTCTACCGTTGGTAGCCATTAAAAGTTTTGAAGCTTTAAATTCGAATTTTGGATTTTCAAAAATCATTATTTGGTTGGATTGAGTGTTGCTGCAAACAATGGGGAATATTGTTTGGAGTTTATATCTCAATTTTGAGGGTGTTTGGTGAAGATTAAACTTGATTTTGACTGAATTTCAGATTGAAACTCGAATAAGAAGAAAGAATAACATATGACATACAATATACTTACGAAATTGTGGTAAACTTGTATTATAATTGTATGTAAATTGTATTTGTTGTAGTTATATATATTTTTTATTTGAATGTTGTATTAAAGTTGAAAAATAGTTGTATAATGTATGAATCGTTGTATAAAATTTTTATTTAAGTTATCAATACTATTTTTTTACATAAAGTTATTGAAATGTATGAAAATTGTGTTAAGAGAGAAAGTTTTGATTGGAATTTTAGATAGGAAGAAGCACACAACACGTACAATATATATATATATATATAAATCAGATACAAAATATATAAAATATACAAAAGATATATTGTATAAAATTATATGAAAATTGTATTTAAGTTGTATGATGTTGTAGATATTTTCTAATTGGGTAAAAAGAATATATGCAAGTTGTAGATAAGTTGTAAATAAGTATATACTACGTAATTAGTTGTATGAAATTTAGTTTTAGTATGTATGTTGTTGTAGATATATCAATTTGTATTAACTATGAACGAATTTAAATTTTTTTTTTGTATGTTGTTGTACCATCAAATTGTATAATATTAATTTTAAGTACGATGTATCAATTTTAGTGTTGATTTAATTTTTTTTTTCTAAATTTGTAATAGATTAGTATATTGGGTAAGTTAACCAATAAAGTGAAGCAGAATACTTTACTGGCCCCGCATGATAGTTATTAACATCATAAAATTTTTGGATAAATTTTGATGGTGGATAACAATAGTAGCTAACGGTGGTGGTTGATGGTGGATGACTAATAATAATAATGGGTGATATATAGTAGTAGTTAATAGTGGTGATTGATGATTGTTGTGGCAATAGGTGGTCGGTGGTGATGGTTGTAAATGGTGGCTAGTGGTAGTGTGACATTCGTCCTTGACAACGGTGATAGTTATGGCTGAGGATGGTGGTAATGGATGGTGCACAATGGATGGTGGTATTCTATAATGGTGGGGAGCAACAATAGCATTGATGATGCTGATTAGTAGTGAAAGTACAGGAGCTGAAATATCATTTTTTCATAAATTCTTAACGTAAACATCTTAATGATATTAAGACTCGGTTATAGATCTTAATCATTAAGTTATATTCAGACTCATTAAATGATTGTAAAATTGAAAAACAAACTGATTTAATGGCTTGGATATGATTGATTAAGATTCAGATCTAAAAAAACGCACTTCATAAATGAGATCTGAATAATTAAAATTCAGACATCCATTAAATGCAAACAAATGAGACATTTGACAACATTAGAAAGTAGTCTATTTTTTATAACATTTCATTTCTTCATTCAATGTGGAAGAAAAACATTTTTCATGATTAATTTTTTCTTTATCACGTCATATTGGATTTTTCTTCAACAGTGGGACAAAGTTAGCTGAAAAATAATTGGAAATTTGATTTAATTGATGGACAACACTCAACAGTTACATTTAAAATTTTCAGTCAAATATATACCACTTGAATTTTTAGTTTGGTAATTGCTTTTATTATCTTGGTATGTGTCTATTTCTCTATACGACTTTTTAAAATAGATTAACAAGAAATACACTAGCCATTGACTTATTCTTTGATATTTCCATTGCTAATTAAATATGAATATTATACTTACTGATTACCTAATCCAGGAAAATTCTTCTTCTAAAGATACATCAGATTTAATACGTGGTCTCTTGAAAAAAATAAAAGAACAAATTCCCCAAATAAATGGCCAGATTTTTGGTCAAAGTCATTCTAATATTTCTTAACTGATAACTTCGTTCAAGATAGTCTCTGAATAATCAAACTAATAATTCTCTTAATATTGAAAAATACGATGATAAATAGACGTTGCTTACATTTTCTGGACGGAGAAAAATAGTCAAAGATGGTATATATCAATTAAAACATCGATAATCCCAAAGAACTTTTCTTCAGGTTTATTTAAAATATCAATTAAAATATTAGTTACAGTCTTAAGCTATTAAAATACCTTAGCACCCCCTTAAACTTGAAACCGACTATTAGTTATAACCTTAAACTATTCATGGTCTTAATTAACCCCCTCAACTTGGTTTTTTGAGAGCAATTACTCCACTGAACGCTGATGTGGCAAAGAGAGTGGGTGGACTCATCTGTCACTTGGATTTGTCTGTATATGTGACATATTTTTAACAATAAAATATATTTTTACTTTTTTAAGTATGTTACTTTCTTGGATAATTTTCTTTTCGAATACAATTTATAATAAAACTTAAATAGAACTACATTATTTAGGCTAAGTTTTTTTATTTGGCTAAAAGTAATAAAGTTTTAGTTAATATTTTTTTGAATTTGACATGAAAATAAAGATTTATACAATTAAAATAAATAATCAAGGCATCTAAAAAGTTGTAAAAAAAGTACACATGACTTTTCGTTTCTTCTGACATCAGGCTTCAATCAAAAAAAGATTAATTAAAACTTTATTATTCTTAGCCAAATAAAAATATTTAGCCTAAATAATGTAGTTTTATCCAAATTTTATTATAAATTGTATTCGAAAAAAATTATCCAAAAAAATAACATACTTACAAAGGTAGAAATATATTTTATTTTTAAAAAAAATGCCACATATACAGAAAAATCCACGTGGCAGGCGAGTACACCCACACTCTGCCACATCAACGTTCAGGGGGGTAATGACTCTCAAAAGGGCAAGTTGAGGGGGATAATTAAGACCACGAATAATTCTATCTATTTCGAATAGGGCTGTTCAAAACGGAACCAACAATTGAACCACAAAAGTGATTTATTAGCTTATTGGTTTTGGGTTATTGGATTAACAGTTGATGAACGAATTTAAATTTTATAATTAGTAATTTATCGGGGCAGATTACTCAATTTTCTTAACGGATAAAGTGTTAACCCGTTAATAATTATTATACTTACATTTTTACCCTACGTACATAAAGTATCTCTTCCACTATTTAAACCCCTAATTTCTTATTTTTCTAGGACTCAACATCATTTTCTATTTCGCTCAACAATTCTTAGGAAATAACGACACCAGTCAAACTTACAATGAGCAACTTTTTAGCAGCCTAAGCTTCAAAGTCACATTTGAGGTAGGACTAGGCAGATTTGAATAATTCTTGATGCCTTTCTGCTCAAATGAATTATTTATTTTGGTAACTAAACCAAAATTGAATTTATGTTAAGTTGTTAACTAAACTTATATTACTAGTTAAGGATCCCGATTTATATTTTAGCTTGCTTATTGTAAAAAAATTGAAGACGAAGAAATTGACATTAACATTGAGAGTTTCATTAGCCTATTATAGTGTGAATTTAGTTGGATTGTCTATCTATTTGTTTAATGTCTTGCTTACTTATGTTATTTTTATTTTTATTTTATTTAGTCGATAAATCATCCGGTAACTGTCCGATCCGATACCAGTCTATCTGATATTTTATAGGGTGGCTAGCGGATTAGTATACTTATAAGTCGATAACCGATAAATCAAATTATTAACCATAAATATCCATCTGATCCGTACGATAAGCAACCCTAATTTCTAACAGTTATAATTGTATTTTTCTTTTAATTATTGGACGTGAACCATTTTTGCCTTGAAATTAGAAAATGAACACCAAATCTCTCCCGCACCATTCTCATTCTCAACTTGCCTCCTCTTTTATTTTTTCCTATTTCTGTTTGGTCGACAGTACAAAAGTATAAAGTCATGTTTGGTGAAAGTTCAAACAGTGGACTGTTTTTAGTAAAATAATGTGTCAGAAGCTAAAAGCAGTGGTACCATCCCAAACTGTCAAACCAACGACCCCTTATGACTTTTTGTATGTGTGTGTGTGAGAGAGAGAGAACCTTCAGCATATCTAGTCTGATAGAACTCTTCTCTTTCATCTCTTTATTTATCTGCTGAGTAATTTTTTATCTTTTTTTTTTTTGTATATTTTAATTTGAATGCTTTAATATGAATCTTCAATTCAGTTGCGCGTTGAACAGTCAAAAAGTAATGAAGCAAATTCTTTCCTCAAAATCAAATACCCTTTTTTTTGTGTGTGTTGTCTGAGTAGCTTTGGAAAGAATTGTGAAGATCAAGCCTTTGAATATTTCTGGGGTTTATTATTATTGAGGTCTGAACAAGGTATTAATGGAATCTTGATTTCACTTGTATAATTGTATTGTGTGAAAAGTTGGGATCTTTTTGATGTTCTAGCTAGTTCCTCTATGCAGTTTATATGCTTCATATAAGTTGTTCTTTTTTAAGTTCTAATATTTGATAGCTTTGAATTGGAATCTTGAAAGGTCGTCTTGGCGTAATGGCGTAACTGGTAAAGTTGCTACCATGTGACCAAGAGGTCACATATTCGAACCGTGGAAATAGCCTCTTGCAGAAATGCATGGTAAGGCTGCGTACAATAGACCCTTGTGGTCCAGCCCTTGCTCGGATCCCGCGCATAGCTGGAGCTTAGTGCACCGGTTGCCCCTCTTTTGATATGGAATCTTGAGTTGCTGTTATTTCGGTCAATTCTGTTTGAAATTTTAATCGCTTGTATTGAGATTGTTTAAGCATTTGTTCAATGGTTCTTTTGGAAAAGATGGTTTTTTGCTAAGCCTTGTTTTGAGGTGGATACAGGATTTGAACTTTATGGGTTCGAGAACAATTATTTTATACTTATGTAGTGAAATTTTTAACATTTATACAGGGTCAGAGCCAAAGCTATTGGGTTCGGATGAACCCATAGGTTGAACTCGACATCTGTCACTGGCTTTTGTGGAGCAGTGGCTTACAACTTTAGAGGATTTGGGACAACTCAAGGGAGGTATTTGAGTAGGTCTTTAGGTTTGTTGATTATGGGTTGTGTTTGTGGGAAAGCTTCTCAGGCTTTCAAAGATGAGCGAGACGGCCAAAAGACGAGAGATTTAGCTAAAGGGGCATCAACCGTAGTGTCAAAGAGAAGAGAAAGTTTCAGGGTGAAAGAGAAGTTGGAAAATGGGGATGCTGAGCTTGGTTCTTTCGGTAGGAAAGGTAATGGATTTAAAAGGGTCAGGGACGATCACTGTGTGGAAATAAAGCAAAAGCTTGAAGTTTCTGTGAATAGTTTTGCAGGATATGGAGTTGTCCCGAAAGCCATGGAGGCGGAATTGATTGCTGCCGGATGGCCTACTTCGCTTGCTTCTGTGGCCGGTGAAGCTATTAACGGATGGCTTCCACGCAAGGCTGATACTTTTGAGAAATTAGACAAGGTATAATTCAGTTTGCTTGTTCTCGACGATTTATTTAATGTCAATAACATTGCGTAACAACCAAATCTTGTTCATTTACAATCTATTCTAATACCGATATAAGCACATGAAAAAAGGTACATATTAGTTTTCTCATGAGTGACATTGCAAAATTCCATCAAATTATTTTTTCTTGAATAGTTTCATTTTGGATAAATGTCGTATATGCTCTGTTCGAGTAATTTTGGTGAATGTCTTCGTTCAATTGAAATATGATGAATATGAACTGACCTTGAAACTTTCACGATGCACGACAACGCTTTTCAAAATACAGGTTATCATTTACTTTAGGCAAAAGGATCAAATTTACCCCTCTACTTTCGAATATTGTGTACATTTAACCTGCGTTATATTGTCGGGACAAAATTACCCCTGTTGTTAGCAAAGTTTTAAAATTTACTTTCTTAAATTTTCTCTTTTTTTTTCCTTAAAGAAGTTTAAGTCTGTTTCTTTTGTATTAGGTGCTTTAATCTAATCAGACTTTTGCCCAAGTCAGCATTTAATTCCAAAATGGTGTTTGGTTGTCTCAAATAGTTAGATGATCATAAAACTTAATGTTTTCTTTTTATATAATGAGATTTTGTTTCAAGCAGGGAGCAGTTCTTAATTCATTTCTCATAGCGACTTAAGCTTCGTTTGAAAAGTTCAATAGATGCACAGAAGCCTAGAGTTTAAAATGACTACAGATAAGAATGAATTATTCTTGCGTCTTTGAACATTATTCTTTAAAAGATATTATATGGGATAAACTCCTATTAATTTGTCTAATAATCAGACACGTAATTCCTAACAAATAGTTTATAAAATAGTCTATAAGCAAATTGACTCTAGATATCCTCAGTCCTTCTTCCGCCTTTTCATTTTCCCAATTTAGACCCTTTGCTGTTGCCCCATTGTTCCATATACTAAGGGAGAATGGTATGGTGCCTGTTATCAATTCAACTAATGAAGGCTAGGTGCATTGGAACATTCTAGTTTTGTAGTTCATGGGTTCCTAAAAAGGGCAGTCCGGTACACTAAGCTCCCGCTATGCAGGGTCCGGCCCGGAGAAGAGCCGGACCAAAAGGGTCTATTGTACACAACCTTACCCTATATTTCTGCAAGAGGTTGTTTCTACGGCTCGAACCCGTGATCTCATGGTCACATGGCATCAAATTTACCACTTACGCCAAGGTTTCCCTTCGTAGTTCATAGGTTCCCATTACTATATTTATCGTGAAAGTTGTTTATTGAAAATTATACTTCGTAGATTGTTACTCAATAGTTTTTTGATTGTGTATAGCATCTTATTTTTGTAGATTGGCCAAGGGACTTATAGTAGTGTATACAAGGCTCGTGACCTAGTTAACAATAAAGTTGTTGCGCTCAAAAGAGTGAGGTTTGATAAAATGGATCCTGAAAGTATCAAATTTATGGCAAGGGAGATTGTTATTCTGCGGAGGCTTGATCATCCAAATATCATCAAATTGGAAGGCTTAGTTGTATCAAGAGCATCTTGTAGTCTGTACCTTGTCTTTGAGTACATGGAACATGATCTCACTGGATTGGCGTCTCTTCCCGGTATTAAATTTACAGAGCCGCAGGTGCTTTTCCCTGTTTTTTGTGTTAAGCTATAGTCTTTAATTTTGTAGAAAAATATGTTAATTGCTTTGTGCACATTCCATAATTCAAATCTTATAATAAAGTTTTAATCTTATTTCGTTTTTTATAGGTTAAATGTTACATGCGGCAGCTTTTAAGTGGACTTGATCATTGCCATAATCGAGGTGTTCTGCATCGGGATATTAAGGGTTCTAATCTTCTCATTGACAATAATGGCGCTTTAAAGATTGCAGATTTTGGGTTGGCGAACTTTTTCGATAACCAGCAGAGTGTTCCATTAACAAGCCGTGTTGTGACTCTTTGGTATCGACCGCCAGAGCTCTTACTTGGAGCAAGTCATTATGGAGCTGCAGTAGACTTGTGGAGTACTGGCTGTATACTTGGAGAATTATATGTCGCCAAGCCTATAATGCCCGGTAGGACAGAGGTATATCGTTCTAACACTTTCTGTGACTCTCTACAGTCTACAGTCAATCGACCTATCAATCAACTACGTTTCAATCCCAAATGTATTTTTCTCCTTAATTATGATATAATTGGTTATCAGAGATTTGACATGAACGAGCTAAATTCCGTCGTTGTAGGTGGAGCAACTACATAAGGTCTTTAAGCTTTGTGGTTCGCCAACTGCAGATTATTGGAAAAAAACAAAACTATCTTATTCAGCAGTATTTAAACCTGCACAGCCATACAAACGGCGTATTGGGGAAAGATTTAAGGAGCTTCCTCCATCTGCTGTCGGGTTACTGGAGACATTACTTTCTATCGATCCTTCACTTAGAGGAACAGCAGCTGGCGCTCTTGAGAATGAGGTACTTTTCTAATTCCTCTAACTCGAACCCTCCTTTTCCGTCCAAAAGTTGGTGCTTTGAAGCCTTGTCATTCAAGATCAGCAACTTCTTCCTTTCAATGCTAAAATATTAGTACTTTTTGTGACTTATTATTTTACATATTTCATGTTGTTAACGAAGCTGAGTAGCTGTTGTTATTTACTAGTACTTGAACTATTTTCCTTTTTTGTCCCTTGAAAATTTCCTTCCAACAATTCAAACTTTTATAAACCAGTACAACTATTTTAAACATACGGTGTGTCTGGTACGAAGGAAAATATTTTCCTTCTCCTTGGCAGGAAAGTCATTTTCCTAAAATTGGAGGAATTGAGTTCAAAAATGACAGACCGGTGCACAAGGCATCCCGTATTCATGCAGGGTCCGGGAAGGGCTGCACCCCAAGAGGTGTGATGTAGACATCCTACCCTTACGCGAGCATTAGTGGCTGCTTCTGCGGCTCGAATCCGTGACCTATAGGAGACAACTTTACCGTTGGTCCAAGGCTCCCCTTTAAAGGAATTGAGTTCATAAGGAAAAAGGTTTTCTAAATATTTAAGCCAACCAAACATGAGAAAATTGGAAAATGTTTTCCTCCATACCAAACACACCCTTAGTGTGAAATCTTTTCAACTAACCACTCCAATTTTATCACTTTTCAAACTATTATTTTAAATACTTATCTAATTCAATATGGTGTAACAAGATTTTCGAAGTTGTCTTAATGTACGCTCTAGTCAAAGTAAGTTATGCTTTTGGGATAAAGGGTGTTCTAAGTGACCATTTATTTTCTTGAAAAAAAATGTTTCTAGATACTGTGGGTGCAAATTCCATACACGAACTATACCAAAAAGTACAGAACATAACACATGTATGACCCTTTACAGAAATTCCACCTTTTCAAATGTCGTCCTATTTTCTGTCCAAAAGTAACCACATAAGTGCCAGGGTGAGTGGCAACAAGGATGCAGCAGACAAGGAAAGGGGAATTTTATTTCTGAAGCAATATGAGACAGTTTCACACATTAGGAAGATGAGATTGACTAACGCTGTTGTTGCTGTTGTTTTTAATATCTTTTTTGACAAATGAGATTGAATAGCTTAACATAATGGTGTCAGAAAAACTATTCATCTTATCCTTTGATTTCTGTAAATAATGCTTAATGAAGAACGCAATCAACTACTGTTCAGATCTGAGTTTTATACTACTGAAATTTTTGCATGTTGTGCTCTTGATTTCCTTTTCACATGTTCTTTTAAGATATGATGCATAGCTGGGCATTCAAAAGGTGAATAATCGAAGTACTTATTGATTCATATTGGCTAGTCCGAGCGAGTAATGGAAATCAGTAATTGAAGTGTTTGCATCGTTTATAACATTATAAAGTAGCAACAACTGTTTTCCTCATTAACAATAAGGTATTTCCCTGTCTGACAGTTCTTCACCACAAAGCCGTTTGCTTGTGATCCTTCAAGTTTGCCGGCATATCCTCCCAGCAAAGAAATTGATGCAAAATTGCGGGAAGAGGAAGCTAAAAGGTAAATGCTCTTAACAAATCCATCTTTTGTATGGCTATCCTGAAATCATGTCTCTTTTTTGTAAAAATGGTATTTCTCATCTAAAAACATGCTTTCAATTCTATACATAAACATTTTCTTGGAATATGGTTAAATGCTTAAATGGATCTAACATAAGGAAATAGATGTTTGCATCAAATTACGGTGTTTTGCTTATACAGTTCTGTCATTTCTTAAATATAAAAAAATTTGTGACCTAAAATTTATATTTTGGACTGCAAATATCCTATGTACATATCATAATAATCATCTGAAATAATTACTGCAGGCAACCCAATGCAAATGGATCAAAAGAACGTCAAGCAGCTCCAGCAGATGATGCTAATGCCAAGTTGGCAAGGGCAATGCAGGTAATTTTATATGGGTGTTTATATTTGTGTTCAAATTAATTCGAGTTTCCTTTTTTTAAGACCAGAGGCTAACAATAAGGGAAGCTAGATAATCATGATTCTTCAAATTTTCCTCTTGGAAATTGGAATGCATTGAAAATTGAATTGTTGATAAATTAGTTGTATTTCCGCAAAAGATTGGAAACTTGTGGTAGCTGTCGGCGAGCATATGATTTGTTTTCTGTTTCCTTCCTCATGGAGCATTAGTGTAGTATAATGTGAAGAAAAGGGAGACATTATTGTGACTTTTGAGGTTTGAGTAGGTTTAAATTTATGTAAAAGCTCAAAATGAATAAAAAAGGATCTCGACAACTAAAAATTATGAGGCAGTCTATATTTGATAGCCTATGTAGCGTACTGATCTTTGCTTCAGAAATAACTCAATCTGCACCCAGACCATATATCTGCACTCGTGTTTTTTCTGTAAGTTCTCGATTTGTTTGGTTAACTTGAGGTTATGATTTGCTCCTTATAGCAGGGGAAGCAGAGCAGTTCCAATCCTAAGAGCCAAAGTGACCGGTTCAATCCCCAGAAGGTAGCTGCTTCTGGCTTTCGAAATGATCCACCTAAAGCATCACAAGCAGTGAAAGAAACTGTCAACAATCACCTCGAGAATCTTTCAGAGAGATTTTCAGCCAACGAGGATCTCTCAGAGACATTTTCTCATTCAGTCCCTCTGGCTCTAGGGGTTGGGTGTGCAAAATCCGGGACGAAATATGATGATATTTCTATTGGTCTGAATAGAGCCGACCTATCAAACTTAGCAGCATCCAGGTTCGTTAAGTCTGGAGAAGCTCGAGATACAGCCCATCAAGTAGATAGGCAAGCGCGGCTGCTAGATGAACATTCAAGGAAGCAGGACGGGAAGTATCTCACGGAGAACTATACGGGTTCTCATCAATTTGAAAGTGGAAGGACCAGTTTGAAGGAGGCAAATATGGTAAGTTCTCATAAACACGTATATCTAAGAGTTTGAGAGCTCGGAGAGAATTGAGGTACTGTGTAGTCACTACTGAAACCTCGAACTCTCAAGCATACTCAAACTTCTTTTGCTCAATCAATCAATCAATTATTCACATCTCAGTTTCAAATAGGTTGGGGTTGCTTATATTCGTTGTGTCAATTCTTCTCTATTTAATTTCATTGCATTGCAATACTAAGCAGTCTTATAGAACTTCTTTAGCTATTGAACAAAGATGTCTTATTTTATTGTTCCCTCATATCATCACTCGAAGGGGAGCTTTGGAGCAACGATAAAGTTGTCTCCGTGTGACCTAAGGCCACGAGTTCAAGCCATGGGATCAGCCATTGATGCTTCCATCAGGGTAGGCTGCTAATATCATACCCCTTGGGATGCGGCCCTTCTCCGGATCCTGTGTGAATACGGGATGCTTCGTGCACCTTGCTGCCCTCGTATCATCACTACTGCTTTTACTCGAAGGCCAGTAAACTCTCATCTAATCAAAATGTTGTGTGCAGTCAGTAATAGCGTGCTTGCTGTTTTAATTTGCTACATTTCTGTGGTTGTTAGTGAGAATGGGTATCTCGTATGATCGATTACTCATCTGGCTCTTGTTTCTTTGTGTAGAACGACCATGGTTACGATGGAAACAAGATCTATTTTTCTGGTTCACTACTAGTTCAATCAAGTAAAGTGGATCAAATGCTTAAAGACCATGATCGTCAGATCCAGGAAGCTGCACGACGAGCAAGGGTGGAGAAGGCAAGAGCAGGTCAAGCTCAGGCTAGAGGAATGTGAAGAACATTTAATTCTCTATATATATATTTCTAGTTTAGGAACAAGATAGATAAGCATATAGAGAGTTGAGAGAATTTTTCTTGTAAAAGCATAAGTAGGTATATGTACAGTTTGTTTGAGGAATTGTTATAGAATTAGAAGATCATCAGGTCAATATGAACATAGTCAAATTGGCAGCTACAAATGCAGGACATACCATTCTTTTTTGTATTAACTTTTTACGGTTAATATGTGTTTTTACACATTCACGCTTTTCTTACGCCGAACGTCTACCGGAGACAACCTTTTTAATCTTCTTGATGTGTTTGTTCCTTCTATCGCTTCATCTTAAATTTAATGCGCCAGCTTTTTCAACTTCGTCTAAATTCTCTGCATAAACATCTTCCAACCTGATGACCTCTAGTAATTACAAAAATAATTATAAAGAAAAAAACTTAAATTCTTTACTTACACTCAAGACCAGTTTATGGTAAAACATAAATTAATTCTTTTTTTGAATTAGTTAATAGAAAGAATTATATATTTATTGTATTGTAAAAATTTAAATAAAATGAAGATATAAATTTTCGAAAGATTAATTCTATGCACGTGGTAGTGTTGCAACTTACAACTAATAGCTTCAATTAGTATAACATTATTATGTTCTTTATCTTTTACATCAAACATCTCAATTATCTTATGAGGATTGTTACTTCTCACGATATCCTTTTTGTTAAACATAATTCGCCTTAAAAGATTCTGGAAATTAGTAACATGAAAAGAATTTAAATTATGTTACATAATTAAAATAAAAAATTAATTTATATAAAGTAAAATCTTATATAAATTTTAATTTCTTAATATTAGGACACATTCAATAAGGAAAGATTTAATTAGCAGAATTTAAGTTGACTGCAAAATGCAAAATATTAGGAAAATAATTAAATGACTATTTCGTCTAGTGTGAACTCTAATTTAAAAGAGTAATATGTTTAAATATATTCTTATTTATTTATTTTAATAATTGATTGTAATTTTCAGATATTATGTAAAAGATAATAATTATGTTTAACAGTAGTACTTATTAGAATGTAAAAATCTTTTAATACAAAAATACTTTAGGAATAATGTATGATTGAAGAATAAAATGATCGTTCAAATTTTCATGGACATTTGGATCTATCAACTAATTCTTTTAAGTTTTCTCACTTTTATAATAGTAATAATAAGTAATGGATAAATTCCTTATTTGATCTCTTTAAATAGTTTTTTTTCACTATCTTCTCGAAATATATTGATTAGAATTCCTCCCATAATCTCTCCTATATGACAATGCCTTAAATTATTTATGTTGATGAATTAGTGCTTTTTCTGTATGAAAAGATAGAATTCGCGTTGGTGTCGAGATTCAATGGTCAAATGGAAATTGATCATACAATTGAATGGTAACAGATTTATCAAATATAAAATTATTTATTTAGTGAAATATCTTAGTTATAAGGATACAAAAAGCAAAAGCAAAAAGGAGAACATGTTTAGGACAACTAAAATATTGTCGAACATGCTAAGGAGAACAAATGTTGGGAAAGTTCAGTTATATGTTAAGATTTTCTACACCGTTCAAATAAAAAAAGATTTATATAATTAAAAATTTAGCTAATTTCAAACTCCGAATGTGAAATTTATTTTTAAAGAATAAAAAAGGCGAACGACATTTTACTAAGAGCCTTCGTGCTTTTAATATAGTTATACATTATAGATTATAGATAGAAGATTTATATTAGAATAAAAATCTAAGAAAATGAAATTATTTTATTACTTGTTTTTATATGTGTTAATAGTGTAATCATATATCTACTAACAAAAGTTGTGGTGGAGTGATAAATAGTTAAATACTCATTCATCCTTAACCAGAGGTCTCGAGTTCGAGCCTCTAGCTATGGAGTCGCCTTTGTTAGGGAGCGCTTTACCCTCCAATGTGGAACTTTCCGGCGCAAATCCGGATTAGTCTGGTCCTAATGTGGGTACCGGATATCGAATGAGAAATCAAAAAAATATATCTATAAAAAACTTGTAAAAGAAAATAACATCTTTGAATTGTTAGAATAAAATACAAGTCAACAGAGCACTAATATTCAAATATTTTGCTGATTAAACAAGCAGCACCAGTGGTCTAGTGGTAGAATAGTACCCTGCCACGGTACAGACCCGGGTTCGATTCCCGGCTGGTGCATTTGAATCAATTTGCGGGGATAGCTCAGTTGGGAGAGCGTCAGACTGAAGATCTGAAGGTCGCGTGTTCGATCCACGCTCACCGCATTTTTACTTTTCGTCCTTAACTTTTCCCTGTTTTACGAAAAAAACAAAAGAATAGCAAAAATGTTAAAACTATTTTGCGAATAACTGGAATTAAATCACTGATACCAATAAAAGTGGGAATTAATTAAACAACTGAAGAGGGAAAGGATGGTGCATATAAGCGGAAATGATTATGTATACTTTAATTTTTAGTTTTTTTTTACTACACCAAAGTCATTAAATTATTATTTTTAATATTGTATTCGAAATCCATAATTTCAATAGTCTAACATGTTTAATGTTAAGAACTTTAATTTATAGGTTGAATAAGGGCTGGACTTGAACCCCCTTCATAATGAATATACTTTGCTAATAAGGTAAACATTAATAGTTTTAATTATATAAAACTGTTGATTCTCCCTAAGATGACAGAAAATTCTAGCGTTATATAAAAGAGGTTCAAAAGTTGCAGTAAGTTATAGGATTAAATTCCAACTATGATATCGGATCCACCCTTTACAGTGAGGGTGACTGCTAAGTTGGTAAAATTATTGTATATGATGTTGAATTTTTTTTAACATAAACTAGATAAAGATGTCATGTCTGCTACCCACATCATAAACTAGATAAAGATATCATGTCTGGTAGATTTTTTGAAAGCTTTTCGTATGTGCAAAATTCAAGTTTGTATTTATCTTGAAACTTGTCTGATTTTTTTTTGTATTTTATTTCCTTATATCCCAGTCATTTACCTTTTCGGCTACTCCCAATTTTTTACTTGTTGTTTTATTATTTTTATATTTTTCTTTCCTCTATTCTATTATTTTTGTGGTCTCTAGCAAGAACACTTAAAAAAGAGGCTCCAAACTTTAAAATCCTATAAAATAAGCATTCCTTAATTTCAGATCTGTAAGTTTTTGTCACGATTCAGAATTTTCATATTTTGGGCCGTGATGACGCCTAACATTTCACTTGCTAGGCAAGCCAACGTTAGAGGATCTTTATGTCAGTTTTAATCAATTTCAATAAGTAAAATCAATTAAGACGAAATGAAACTAACACTGGATGCGGAATAACATAAAAACCAACAATATCTAGGTACAACTCGGATCTGGAGTCACAATTCACGAGCTTCTAGAGTCTCTACAAACAGAGTTTGAAATAAATACATCTGTCTTGACGAAAAGAACAGTAAAATAACGAAAATGGAAGGGGACTTCAAGGTCTGCAGACGCCAGCAGATCTACCTCAAGTCTCCAAAAGCAAATCCAAGCCGAAACGCCTCACAGACAGCTGTGATCAGTACCAAAATTTGTAAAAGAAGTGCAGAGTGTAGTATGAGTACAACCGACCCATTATACTCCATAAGTGTCGAGCCTAACCTCGACGAGGTAGTGACGAGGCTAGACAAGACACCCACGTAATATAAACCTGGACAGACAGAAAATATACGAGCAACATAACAGTAAATAAAGAATTAACAGGTATTATTGGGAGTGGATATGCAATAACGAGTGCAAAATACAGTAATAACAACATGAAATGATAATAGGAAACAATCAATAAGCCTTTAACCAGAAAGATGAATAGAACACAATGAACGAAACTGCACGACATCATCCTTCGTGCTTTTACTCTCAACCTCACTATGAAACAATAATAACGGCACGACATCATCCTTCGTGCTTTTACTCTCACTTTCATCACAAATCAACAGATACGGCACGAAATCACTCTTCGTGCATTAACTCACAAATATGGCACAACATCACCCTTCGTGCATTAACACTCACATACAGCACGACATCGCCCTTCGTGCATTAACACTCACATATGGAACGACATCACCCTTCGTGCATTAACACTCTCCTTTACCATATAACAATGAACATATAACATAAGGGAGATAGAATAAGCAAGAATAGGCCTTACGTCAACAATGATCCCACAATACCAACCTCAACTTCAGAAGCAATTCTCAATTATCACAGATAGCTCATAAATGCGAAAAGAACGATCAATTTAGTAATTAACTAGTCTAAGCATGGATATCATGATAAAAGAAAGAAATAAACTATAAGAAACAAGTTCCACCCGCATGCTTTGACCCAACAACAGTGCATAAGTACTCGTCACCTTATATATACGTTGTATCAAACATCTAAACATGTAGCAAATAGACGAACAAGTCCTAATCCCTCAAGTCAAGGTTAGCCACGATCACTTACCTCGCTCCAAAGACCAACTCAAAGCTCAACTATGGCTTTGCCTTTCGAACAAGCCGCCGAACCAACCAAATCTAGTAAATTATCAACCAAACGATTCAAAATAAGCCTTAGGAACTACTCACGAATGAAAAAGGTTCAATTTAGGTCATTAATGAAAAAGTCAACAAAAGTCAACTCCCGAACCCGCTTGGTCCAAACCCAAAATTCAGACCAAAATCCGATTAACCATTCACCCCCAGCCCGATTATGTAATTTATTTCGAAATTCGACCTCAATTTGAGGTCTAAATTCCAGTTTTACAAAAATTCCTAATTCTACCCAAACCCCAATTTCCACCATGAAAATACTAGATTTTAGGTTTAAATCTTATAAAATGTAATGGAAAAGTGAAAGAAAATAGGTTAGATTTACCGATGAATTGGGGAAGAAAGGTGTCACGACCCAAAACTCTAACCAGTCGTGATGGCGCCTATTGATGGTACTAGGCAAATTGACTTTTCAAATTACTTCAATATTTCATAAAAAGGAAAATTCAAAGATTTTTCATAGAAGAAATTTTCATAAAAATCCGGAGTTGAATTCAAAATAAAAATATAGTGCAGAAAGATAGCCCCAAACACCGGGGTGTCGCCAAGTCATGAGCATCTAGATAGCCAGTCTAATACAAACAATGTCTAAGTATCATTACAGAACAGAAGGAAATATAGAAGGAGAGACAAGGTCCTGCGGACGATGGCAGCTACCTCGTATTCTCCGGTACTCGATCGCGCACCAACTCAGCGACCTCTGTGATGAAACACACCTCGATCTGCACATGAAGCGCAAGGTGTAGCATGAGTACAACTAACTCAACAAGTAACATAGATAAATAAGGAACTGAGAAGCAGTGATGAGCTAAACAAAAATGCAGTTCATTTCATAAACTTCAACAATGTAAGTATACGTGAGTAAATTCCGGCAATGTATAACAAGTCAGCTACATATCTACCGAGTTAAGGTAAAACAGGTATAAAACTTCCAGAAAGTTCAACAGTAACATGAATCAGCTAAGAATAACAACAAAAGCATAACGAATGCAACCCCTCAGGATCACAATCCCTCAACCCCTCAGTAGCTCAAAACTCGGCTTTCATCCCTCAATACACACACACCCAATAGGTACCTGTGCTCACTAGGGATGTACAGACTCCCGAGGGGCTCCTTCAGCCCAAGCGATATATCGCTGCGGCGTGCAGCCCGATTCAATCTCGTTGCGGCATGCAACCCGACCATAATATATATAAGTATCCTTAAGGCTCATTGCAGTGTGCAACCGGATCCATAATACATAAATGTATAGCCCTAAGGCTTGTTGCGGCGTGCAACCCGATCAATATACATAAATAGCCATAAAGCTCGTTGCGGCGTACAACCCGATCCATATACCTCACATAGCTCACAACTCGACACTCAGGCTCTATCTCATTCACTAACCTTTCCAGCATCTCAGGCTCACAGAAAATCATAACACTCAGCCCAAATAGAGATAACAACAAAGTATTAACTAGAAATGAGAGAGAACGGAGATATGATACACAAGTAAGACTGTGACTGAATAAAAGTCTGTAATTAGCAGTCAATTCAACAAGTATACGACCGTTGCGGGTCCCAACAATGATATCATATGTCCTAAGCATGGTTTCTAACATGAAAGACAATAAAATTGCTAAAAGACAAGGAAGACATGTAAGCAATAAAAGGATATTCGACTTCACAGTCTCACGGGATGGACCAAGTCATGATCCCTCATGGTGCACGCTCACACGCCCGTCACCTAACATGTGCATCACCTCCAAATATTCACGTCATTCCAATTTCAGGGTTTCATACCCTCAAAACCAGATTTAAGACTGTTACTTACCTCAACCGCGCAAAAAATCCTATTTCGAAAGGTCCTTGCCTCTCGAATCGGTCTCCAAATGCCCGGAATCTAGCCACAAGCAGTATGAGATAATCATTATATGCTAAAGGGATTAATTCTACAAGAAAACTACTGAATTATAGCCTAAAATCCGAAATCGGCTCAACCCGCCCCCCCGGCCCACGTCTCGAAACCCGATAAAAGTCACAAAAACTGAAATCCCATTCACTCACGAGTCTAATCATACCAAATTTATCAAAATCCGACGTCATTTTCCCCTCCAAAACCCCCAAAATTCATTCTCCAATTCTCAAGCCCTAATTTCCCAAATCTCACCTCAAAAACTCACCAACTAGGTGTAAAATCAGTGGGTAAACACCATTATTGAAGATAAATAGGCACAAGGAACTTACCGCAGCAAACACTTCAAAATCATCCTCAAAATCCTCCAAAATCCTAGTTCCAAAATGTGAAAAATGGTGAAAAATCTCGAAGTCTTCTATTTATAGGTTCTGCCCAACAAAATCGCACCTGCAGTGTCCAGCCCGCTTCTGCGACCAAAGTTCCACACCTGCGGAATTCACTTAGTCCTCCGGGCTCGCACCTGTGCTCTAGGTCTCTCACCTGCGGAGTCGCTCCTGCGGCCCATCTTCCGCTTCTGCGGAAATGCCCATGATCCACTCTTCCGCATTTGCGGGCTCGCAGGTGTGCTGAATCTCTCGAACCTACTCTTCCAGTCCAGCCCAGCCTTGCCCGCATCTGCGACCTCCTCTTCGCTTCTGTGGGGCCGCACCTGCGGGCTCCCCACCGCAGGTGCGAAACACCAGAAGAAACCAGTAATTCCTAAGTCCAAATTTCCTTTCGATGGGCATCCGAAACGCCCCCGAGGCCCGCGGGACCTCAACCAAACATACCAACAAGTCATATAACCCCATGCGAACTTAGTCAAACCTCCGAATCATTCAAAAACAACATCAAAACACCAATTACACCCGAATTCAAGCCTAAAGAACTTCTAAACTTTCGAATTCCACAAACGACGCTGAAACCTACCAAGCACGTCCGATTGACCTCAAATTTTGCACACAAGTAATAAATGAAACCACAAACCTACTCCAATTCCCGGAAATAAAATTTGACCCCGATATCAAAATTTTCACTGCCGGCCAAAATCACCAAAATTCCAACTTTCGCCAATTCAAGCCTAATTCTACTACAGACCTCCAAATCACATTCCGAACGCGCTCCTAAGTCCAAAATCATCTAACGGAGCTAACGGAACTATAAAAATTCAAATCCGAGGCTGTTTACACACAAGTCGACATCCGGTCGACTTTCCCAACTTAAGCTTCCAATTAAGAGACTAAGTGTCTCATTTCACTCCGAAGCCACTCCGGACCCGAACCAATTACCCCGGCAAGTAATAGTATAGTTGTAGAACACAAAAGAAGCAGAAAATGGGGGAACGAGGCTATAACTCTTGAAATGACTGGCTGACTCATTACAAAGGGCTCTTGGGAAAATCTCCTCTAGGATTTTCTTGTTTTGAAAATTTGAAGAATGAGAGAAAATCACGTCTAACTCGAATTTGACCAGTTGCAGATGTCACAATTGCGACTTGGGGTTCGCAAATGTGAACCCCGCAAATGCGAGAAACACTTAGCAAGTGCGAAGTCCCAGTATTTCTGTCATCATCGCAATTGCGATGATTTGTTCGCAATTGCGAACATTGGCCATCCCACAAATGCGATCACTGACCCCCCCAGCCCCACTTTGCAATTGCAAAGAAATAGGGCGCAAATGCGAACTTGACAGGTATGTTATCATATCGCAGATGCGAGGCTCCTGCACCAGAAACTGAAGAACACCAGTTGAGTTTTCTAAGTCCAAACCACTCAGTACCTATCCGAAACTCATCCAAGCTCTCGGGGCTAAAAATAAACATGCACACAAATCCAAAAATATCATACAAAATTTCTCGAGAGATCAAATCGCCAAAATAACACCTAGAACTATGAATCGGACACTAAAATCAAATAAAATTTTCAAGAAACTTTAGGACTTCTATTTTAACAACTGGACGTCCGAATCATGTCAAACCAACTCTGTTTCTCACCAAATTTGACAGACCAGTCATAAATATAGTAATGGACCTATACCGGGTTCCGAAACCAAAATATGAGCCAGATATCAACAAAGTCAAAACATTGGTCAAACCTTCTAAGTCATTAAGCTTTTAAACATCAATTTTTCAATAAAATACGAATACTCGAGCTAGAGGCCTCAAAATTCGATTCCGGGCTAATGCCAAGTCCCAACTCACGATACGGACCCACTGGGACCGTCAAAATACGGATCGGGGTCCATTTGCTCAAAATATTGACCGAAGTCAACTTAGATTTTAAAGGCAAAATCTCATATTTTATCAATTTTTAACATAAAAGCTTTTCGAAAAAATACCCGGACTATACATGAAAATTAAGAAAGGCAATGAGATATTGGAGGCTTCGAAACACTGATTTAAGGTTTAAAACTTTAGATGACCTACCTGGTCATCACAAGTTTCTTCTTTCAGAGGCCTCATGAGAATTTTGGATTGAGATCAAATTCAATTTTCATATATTTTTTTAGATAAAATAGTATGCTATTATGTGGTTTTTAAATCAATTTAAATCTCTTAACAACTAAATTATGCTGAAAATTTCGTAAGCATTGCTTAAAAATATGAGATTTATGATTTTGATTTAAGGAACTTGTATTTTGTCTAATTCTATATTTATTTATATGTATAATTTATCTATTGAAGATTTTGTTATTTTTATTTGTCTTTTTTAGTTCTAATTGATGTAATTCCTTTATTGAAGATATTATCTTACTTATGCAAATTTGTTTTTAGTATACAAAAAATAATTTCCTGGTGAAAATATTGATTTTACTTGTGTTATTAATAATAAAGGTGTGATTCCAATTTAAAATGATAATTACATTTGTTTCTTGATATCTGAGATGTAATTTTGATATTTGTAATTAGAAAACGCCTAAAGTTGACTCGAGTAAACAAAAAAAAAAACTAAATAGACATTACGAACAAACTCTATATTAGTCATTTCAATGAGTCATTAAAGAAAATTATGGCACCCGTCACCTTCAAATCCTAGATTCACCTCTTCTCAGTGGCGGAGACAGAATTTTCGCTAAGGGGTTAAAAAAAGTTAAAAAATTGAAAAAGATTGCAGCCAATGGGAATTGAACCAACGACCTAACAAAGATTTTGAACCCCCCTTTATCACTAAGCTATGATTTTGGACTATGTCAAGGGAATTCAAAATATAATATATAGAGGGACAAATCGAATTTTGCCTTATACGTACAATACATTGTAATTTTCCGGTAAAGAGGGTGTTGGGTAAAACTCTTTCCGCCCCTAAATCTGCCCCTGCCTTTGCCAATACATATTCAAACTTCTCAAGTTTAAATATACTAACTTTAGTATACGTTCGTTGCACGTGTAGTTAGCGTCAATCAGTAAAATATGTGTATATGAAGAACTTGTAAATCAAGTTATCTAATGTTAGGTTTTAAAATGTCTACATTAAGTTAATATTTTAAAATAAGTAACTTTGTACAGAGAAAAGTATAGGAAGTTGTCATTTATTTGAACGAATACCAGAAAAAATAAAAATAAATGGAAACTAACTTAGAATATATTCTGTCTTCTAATGTTTCATTCGTATTGTTTTTAACGTTTGCATTTTTAACAGTTTATCTCCTACTACTATATTATAATCTATTTTTTGTCACGACACAGAATTTCCACCGTCGGAACCATGGTAGCGTCTAACATTTCATTTGCTAGGCAAGCCAATGTTAGAGGATCTTTAAGCCAATTTTAATCAATTTCAATACGTAAAATCAATTAAGCTTAAATGAAACTAATAGTGGATGCGGAATAACATAAAAACCAACAATATCTAGGTACAACCTGAATTTGGAGTCACAATTCACGAGCTTTTAGAGTCTCTACATACAGGGTTTGAAATAAATACATCTGTCTTGAACGAAAAGAACAGTAAAATAGCGAAAATGGAAGGGGATTTCAAGGTCTGCGGACGCCAACAGATCTACCTCGAGTCTCCAAAAGCAAATCCAAGCCGGAACGCCTCACAGACAGCTGGGATCAGTACCAAAATCTGCAAAATAAGTGCAGAGTGTAGTATGAGTACAACCGACCCAATGTACTCCGCAAGTGTCGAGCCTAACCTCGACGAGTTAGTGACGAGGCTAGACAAGAAACCCACGTAATATAAACCTGGACAGACAGAAAATATACGAGCAACATAACATCAAATAAAGAATTAACAGGTATTATTGGGAGGGGACATGCGATAAGGGGTGCAAGATACAGTAATAACAACTTAAATTATAATAGGAGACAATCAATAAACCTTTAACCAACAAGATGAACAGAACACAATGAAGGAAGCTGCACGGCATCACCCTTCATGCTTTTACTCTCAACCTCACTATGAAACAATAATAACGGCACGACATCATCCTTCGTGCTTTTACTCTCACTTTCATCATAAATCAACAGATATGGAATGACATCACCCTTCGTGCATTAACTCACATATATGGCACAACATCACCCTTCGTGCATTAACACTCACATACGACACGACATCACCCTTCGTGCATTAACACTCACATATGGAACGAAATCACCCTTCGTGCATTAACACTCTCCTTTACCATGTAACAATGAACATATAATACAAGGGAGATAGAATAAGCAAGAATAAGCCTTACGTCAACAATGATCCCACAATACCAACCTCAACTTCAGAAGCAATTCTAAATTATCACAGATAGCTCATAAATGCGAAAAGAACGATCAATTTAGTAATTAACTAGTCTAAGCATGGATATCATGATAAAAGAAAGAAATAAACTACAAGAAACAAGTTCCACCCGCATGCTTTGACCCAACAACAGTGCATAAGTACTCGTCACCTTACATATACGTTGTACCCAACATCTAAACATGTAGCAAATAGACGAACAAGTCCTAATCCCTCAATTCAAGGTTAATCACGATCACTTACCTCACTCCAAAGACCAACTCAAAACTCAACTATGGCTTTGCCTTTCGAACAAACCGCCGAACCAACCAAATCTAGCAAATTCAACCAAACGATTCAAAATAAGACTTAGGAAATACTCACGGATGAAAAAGGTTCAATTTAGGTCATTAATGAAAAAGTCAACAAAAGTCAACTCCCGAGCCCGCTTGGTTTAAACCCGAAATTCAGACCAAAACCCGATTAACCATTCACCTCCAGCCCGGTTATGTAATTTATTTTGAAAGTCGACCTCAATTTGAGGTCTAAATTCTAATTTTACAAAAATTCCTAATTCTACCCAAACCCCAATTTCCACCATGAAAATACTAGATTTTAGGTTGAAATATTATAAAATGTAATGGAAAAGTGAAAGAAAATAGGTTAGAATCCCGTACCAATGAATTGAGGAAGAAGTGCTCTCGGGAAAATCTCCTATAGGGTTCTCTAGGTTTAAAAATTTGAAGAAATGAGAGAAATCCTGTCTAACTCAGTTCTTGACTAGTTGTGAATGCTGCAATTGCAATCTGGGGTTCGCAATTACGAACCCACAAATGTCAGGTTTTCTTCATTTCTTCTATCATCGCAATTGCGATGATTTGTTCACAATTGCGAACAGTGGCCATCCCACAAATGCAACAATTTAATCGCAAATGCGAACACTGTCCCCCAGCCCCACTTCGCAATTGCGAAGAGTATGGTCGCAATGCGAACCTGTGGTGCCTAGATATTCTTTGCAATTGCGAGGAATTAGCTCGCAATTGCAAACCTGACAGGAGTTCTTCAGCGTCGCAAATGTGAGGCCTGACCTCGCAATTGCGAAGTCTGAGGCTTGCACCTGAACTGAAGCACACCGACTATGTTTTCTAAGTCCAAACCACTCCGCAACCTATCTGAAACTCACCCTAGCCCTCAGGGTTCTAAACCAAATATGCACACAAGTCCAAAAATATCATACGAACTTGCTCGCGCGATCAAATCGCCAAAATGACACCTAGAATTTTAAATCGGACACCAAAATCAAATGAATTTTCAAGAAAACTTTAGAATTGCTATTTAACGACCGGAAGTCTGAATCACGTCAAACCAACTCCATTTCTCACCAAATTTGACAGACAAGTCATAAATATGGTAATTGAGCTATACCGGGTTCCGGAACCAAAATACGGACCCGATATCAATAAAGTCAAAGATTGGTCAAATTTTGAAAACTCAAGCTAGGGACGTCCGAATTCGATTCAAGGCATACGCCCAAGTTTCAAATACCGATACAAACCCACCGAGATCATCAAAATATGGATGCGGGTCCGTTTTCTCAAAATGCTGACTGAAGTCAACTCAAATGGATTTTTAAGGCAGAATTTCATATTTTATCAATTCTAACATAACAACTTTTCGGAATAACACTCGAACTGTGCACGAAAATTGGGAAAGGCTAAAATGAGATATTTGAGGTTTCGAAACATGAAAATTATGGTTTAAAACTCTAGATGACCTATCAGGTCATCACAATTTTATTATAAATTTCAAAAGAATGACTTAGATTTTTCGCAAGCTAGTTAAATGTAACGACCCAACTGGTTGTTTTGAGAATTTGCACTTCTCTCGATAGTTAGGGAGTATGATTAGCTCCGTACAATGTATTAGGACTTGTTTGCAAAATTTGAGTTCGTTCCGAATTGATTTGATATGTTTCGACGTGAATTATTTGGAAGTCGAAAGTTCATTAAGTTTGATTTCAGGTGCGTTTAGATGTTGTTATGCGTGATTTGAGGCCTCGAGTAAGTCCGTGTTATGTTATGGGACTTTCTGGTATGTCCGTACGGGGTCCCGAGGGGCTCGAGTGAGTTTCAGATAGGTTTGGGTTATGTTGTGCTCGTCTTTCTCATGTTTCGATGTCGTTTGTTCAAGCATAAATGATATCATATTGAACAAATGAGCTCTGATATCTATTTTGATTGAAGCATTAGATCCATATCGTAGTTACGGACCCGTAGAAAAAATAATCGTCGAATATTGTATGAGGATTTTATGGTCATTTTACTAAGAAATGGGTATGCCAGATTTTTTTCAGATTAATAACGAAATTGTCACTAACTTCGTATTCAAAAATCTGCACATTTCCAAATATGAAAGCCAACATATCTCCTTCATTATAAGGTCAAATGAAGTGATTCAAAAGCCTATCTTGACTGAAACTTCACAAAACGAGGCAAAACAGCTGGGCATAAATACTTAATATCAAAGATTTTTTATTTGGTCATATTTTGAGCTGGGGAGCTCAGATTTGGACAATTTTTGGAGGCGATTTTCACTTTATGGATTGGGGTAAGTGTTCTATACTCGATTTTGATTATATTTCATGAATCCATCTTCATATTTGGCATTTGATAGATGATTTTAAAGTGAAATTTGAGGTTTTTCTAAAATTTCATAAAGTGAATTTTTGAGTTTTAAACATCTATTCTGTCACGACCCCAAATCCTAAGCCGGTCGTGATGGAACCTATCATGGAACTAGGATAGCCAACCATTACATACTATCATAATATTTCATAATTTCCAAAACTAGCAGATTAAAACAGCAAAATGAGATAAACAATTTATACACTACCCAAAAACCTGGAGTCAACTATCATGATCACCTAGGACGATAAATACAATGTACAATAAAGTGACTTTGCTACTACAGAGTTTGAAGTATGAAAGACAACACTATGAATTGAGTAAGGGAAAGGAGGTGAGCTGGGGACACTGAGCAACTACCTCGATCCTCGAATAAACTCCAAGCACGTCCGAAAATCAACTAGCTTGATGGTCCGGTACCTGGATCTGCACACAGAGGTGCAGGGAGTAACATGAGTACGCCAACTCAGTAAGTAATCAAAGTAACTAAAAACTTGAGTGTCGTGACGAGCATTTATATATCATGATTTCATAAAACAATAATTCAACTTTTATTAGAAGGATCAGATAAAGAAGGGAGAGAAAAGCAGTAAAATTCACAATGTAACAGCCATCCAGGCACAGTATCTCTCATAACAAGTATCTTAGTCACTCGTGACTCCATTATCAGTATCTCATGCTCACACTAAACACTCGCACTCAACAAGTACCATGAATACACACAGCTGTTGCGGCGGACAGCCCGATTAAATACATATATATATATATATATATACTGATGCGGTGTGCAGCCCGATCCATATAACATACGCTCCGGCGTGCAGCCCGATCCATATAATAGTCGACTGCACCCACTGGGGGTGTACAGACTCCGGAGGCGATCCTACAGCCCAAGCGCTATATTGCTGCGGCGTGCAGCCCGATCCATATAATAGTCGACTGCACCCACTGGGGGTGTACAGACTCCGGAGGCGATCCTACAGCCCAAGCGCTATATTGCTGCGGCGTGCAGCCCGACCCAATATGTATATTGCTGCGGCGTGTAACCCGATCCATATATATAATATATATTGCTGCAACGTGCAGCCCGTTCCATATGTAATATATAACATATATATTGTGCGGCGTGTAGCCCGATCCATAACTATCCTCACATATCCAGATCTCGGCCTCATTTACTCGTCCTCACAAGCCACTCGGGAAACCCATCTCAACTCACGGGACTCAGCCCCAAAATACCTCTCCGAGTCTCAAAACATTGTGATTACAGTGAAAATAACGACAAGTAGAAAACATGACTGAGTTCACAATTGTTCTATCAGGATAGTGTGGGAATAGTGTAAAAGTACCTCCGAGGGTCTAAACAGGTCAGCACAAGGCCCCAAACATGACTTACAACCCATAAACAAGTATAAATTCCTAAAATACAGGATGTCGTAAGGTTTCAAATCGAATACGCAGCTTAATAATCGCTACGGGACGGACCAAGTCACAATCCCTATCGGTGCACGCCCACACGCTCGTCACCTAGCATGTGCATCACCTCATTTACCAAAACAATATAAAATACCGAGGGTTTCATACCCTCAGGTTTAGAGTTACAATCGTTACTTACCTCAAAATAGTCCAAAAACTACTTCGCGATGCTCTTGCCCCTCGAATCAGCTCCCAAGTGCTCCGAGTCTATCACAAATCAGATCAATAACATCAAAATATACTAGGGAGATGAACCCCAATCGAAAACTATTAAAATTAGGCACAATTCCCGAAATTGGCTAAACCCTAGCCTCGAGCCCACGTCTCAGAATTCGATAAAAATTGCGTCACAAGAATCTTTATCCTTTCCCGAGTCTACGCATATAAAACGCATCAAAATACGACCACAAACGACCCTTAAATTCCTTAATTAAAAGTTTCAATTTCCCAAGCCCTAAACCCCTAATTTATTCCATTTAATCCCCTAATTCCAAGCATAATCCGTCACATAATAACATAGAATCGAGTTTATAGTCCGAGAAACTTACCTCCACCGAAGACCCTCGAAATCCTTCTCCAAATTGCTCTCGAAATGACTCAACCCGCATGCAAAAATGAAGAAAAATGCCAAAAATTTGCGGAGGCACATATTTATACTTTCTGCCCAGTTAACCCGCACTTGCGGAAGATTTTTCCGTACCTGCGGACCCGCACCAGCGGTCCCAGGTGAGCATCTGCGAAAAATGACTTAAATCCGGACTTCCGCACTTGTGACTCCACAAGTGTGGTCCCTCGTCCGCGTCTGCCCAAATTCTGCATCTGTGGATTCCTTTCCTCTTCTGTGGGCCGGCACATGCGGTTCCCCATCCGCAGGTGCTTTCACACCAGTAAAATGGCACCAACAGTAGCTTTGCTGCAATTTCCTAAGTCCAAACCTTCGTTAACCATCCAAAATCAATCCCGAGCCCTTTGGGATCCCAACTAAAGATACCAACACATACCATAACCTCATTCAAACTTAGTCGAGCCTTCGAAACACCAAAAACATCGCAAAAACACCAAAATCACATCAAATTCAAGCCTATGAACTTTGAAACTTCTAAATTTCCCCAAGGATGCCAAAACCATCCAAAACACATTCAATTGTCCTGAAAATTTGCACACATATCCAAAATGACATTACGAACCTTCTCCAACTTTCGGAATTCCATTCCGACCTCGATAGCCTATTTTCCATGCTGACCAAAAATCGCAAAAACTCAACTTCGCCAATTCAAGCCAAATTCTACACCGGACATCAAAACTTCATTCCGAACACACTCCCAAATCCCAAATCACCTAACGAAGCTATCCGAGCCATAAAATCTACATTCCGAGGTCGTTTACCAATAAGTCAACTCCCAGTTGACTTTTCCAACTATTAAGCTAATTTAAGAGACTAAGTGTCTCAGTTCTCACCACGACCACTCCGAACCCGAAACAACCGACACAACACAACATAAATAGGCTAAGCAACATAGGATAAAGAAGAAATGGGGAAATAGGGATAATCTCACGGAATGACCGGCCGGGTCGTTACATCCTCCCCCTCTTAAATAAAACGTTCGTCCTCGAACGAGTCTAAAAATATACCTGGAGTCTCAAATAAATGAGGATGTCTGCTCCGCATCTCCCGCTTGGTATCCTAGGTGGAATACTCCACCGGATGTCCTCTCCACTGGACCTTCACTTACTGAATCTATATATGACATATCACCCTCGAGCTAAACCGTGCTGAAGTCCAAAACATAAGTCACCAACATACTTCCGGAGCATCAAAACATGGAACATCGGATGAATACTCGATAAGCTGGGAGGCAAGGCAAGTATATAAGCCACCTCCCCAATCCTCTAAAGCACCTCAAATGGCCCAATGAACCGGGACTCAGCTTTTCCCTCTTCCCGAACCTCATAACACCTTTCATGGACGACACCTTCAACAACACCTTCTCTCCAACCATGAAAGACACATCTCGGACCTTCCGGTCCGCATAACTCTTCTTCCTAGACTGCACCATCAAAGCCGCTCCTGAATCAACTTCACCTTAACCAACGTATCCTAAACCAAGTCTGTGCCCTATAGCCTAGCCTCGCCCGACTCAAACCAACCAACCGTAGATCTGCATCTCCTAACATATAAAGCCTCATACGGAGCCATCTGGATACTCGACTGATAACTATTATTATATGCAAACTCTGCGAGTGGCAGAAACTGGTCCCATGAACCCCCAAAATCAATGACACAGGCACGCAACATATCCTCCAAAATCTGAATCGTACGTTTCGACTGCCCGTCTGTATGAGGATGAAACGCTGTGCTCAACTAAAACTGATTACCTAACTCCCTCTGCACGACCCTCCAAAGCTGAGATGTGAACTGAGTACCTCTGTCAGAAATGATAGAAACTGGAACCCCATGCAATCAGACAATCTCTCTGATGTAAATCTCAGCTAACCTCTTTGAAGAATAAGTAGTACCAACAGGAATGAAGTGCACATACTTGGTTAGCCGATCCACAATAACCCATATAGCATCAAACCTCCTCAAAGTCCGTGGAAGCCCAACTACAAAGTCCATGGTAATCCGCTCCCACATCCACTCCAGAATATCTAATCTCTGAAGTAATCCACCTAGTGTCTGGTGCTCATACTTGACCTGCTGACAGTTGAGACACCGAGCCACGAACTCAACAATATCCCTCTTCATCCGCCTCCACCAACAATGCTGTCTCAGATCCTGGTACATCTTCGCGGCACCCGGATGGATTGAATACCGCGAACTATGGGCCTCAACTAGAATCAAGTCTCGAAGTCCATCCATATTGGGCACGCAAATCCGGCCCTGCATCCTCATGACCCCATCATCACCAATAACCACATCCCTAGACCTGTCCTGAAGAACGAGCAAGTGTGGATCATCATACTGGCAAGCTCTAATCTGATCATAAAGAGAAGACTTGGAGGCTACACAGGCCAATACCCACGGGGGCTCTGATAGATCCAATCTCACCAACTGACCCGCTAAAGCCTAAACATCAAGTGCTAAAGGTCGCTCTGTTGCTGGAAGGTAGGCTAGACTCCCCAAACTCTCCTCTCTGCGACTCAAGGCATCAGCCACTACATTGGCCTTCCCCGGATGATATAGAATAGTGAGTTCATAATCCTTGAGAAGATCCAACCATCTCCTCTAACGCAAATTCATATCCTTCTGCTTAAGCAGATGCTGCAAACTACGGTGATCAGTGAAAATCTCACAATGCACTCCATAACTATAATGATGCCAAATCTTCAAGGCGTGGACAATAGCTGCTAGCTCAAGATCGTGAACTAGATAATTCTTCTCGTGCACCTTCAGCTCCTTGGACACGTAGGCAATCACCCTACCGTCCTGCATCAAAACCGCTCCGAGGCCAACTCTCGAGGCGTCACAGTAAACTGTATAAGAACCTAAACTCGTAGGCAAAACCAACATCGGAGCTGTAGTTAAAGCTGACTTGAGCTTCTGAAAGTTCTCCTCACACTCCCCAGTCCACCTGAACTGCGCACCCTTTTGGGTCAATCTGGTCATATGTGCTGCAATAGATGAAAATCCCTCTACAAAACAGCGATAGTACCCTACCAAACCAAGGAAACTACGAATCTCAGTAGCTGCTGACGGTCTAGGCCAGCTCTGCACCGCCTCTATCTTCTTCGGATCAACCTGAATACCCTCACTGGACACCACGTTCCCCAAGAAAGCTACTGAATCAAGCCAGAATTCACACTTCAGAAATTTTGCATACAACCTCTTCTCCCTCAGGTCTGAAGCACAGTCCTCAAATACTGCTCATGATCCTCCCGAGATCGGGAATATACCAAGATATCGTCAATAAACACGATGATGAAAGAATCCAGATAAGGCCAGAATACACTGTGCATAAAGTGAATAAAGGCTGCTGGGGCATTGTTCAGCCCGAACGACATAACCAGAAACTCATAATGACCATATCTAGTCCTAAAAGCAGTCTTTGGGATGTCTGGCCCCCGAATCTTCAACTGATGATAGCTGGAACACAAGTCAATCTTGGAAAATACCCTGGCACCCTGCAACTGATCGAACAAGTCATCAATACGAGGCAAGGGATACCGGTTCTTCACCGTAACCCTGTTCAGATGCCGATAATCAATACACATGCGCATAGAACCATCCTTCTTCTGCACAAACAACACCGGTGCACCCCAAGGTGACACACTAGGACGAATAAATCCCTTATCTAGGAGTTCCTGAAGCTGCTCCTTTAATTCCTCCAGCTCCACTGGTGCCATATGATAAGGTGGAATAGAAATAGGCTGAGTGCCTAGCACCAGGTCAATACCAAAATTAATGTCCTTGTCAGGTGGCATGCCTGGCAGGTCTACAAGGAACACGTCCGGAAAGTCACGGACCACAGGAACCGAATCAATTGCGGGAGTCTCACCACTGACATCCCTCATAAAATCTAGATATGATAAACACCCTTTCTCAATCATGCGCTGGGCCTTCAGGTAGGAAATCACCGTGCTAGGCACATACTCAGAAGAACCTCTCCACTCAACCCTTAGACGTCCTGGCATAGCTAAGGTCATGGTCTTAGCGTGACAATCAATAACAGTATGACACGGAGATAACTAATCCATGACCAATATCACATCAAAATCGACCATGCTGAGTAACAGTAGGTTCACTCGGGTCTCCAGACCCCCAATAGATACCACACACGACCGATACATATGGTCCACAATAATAGTATCGCCCACCGGAGTCGACACATGAACAGACGTAACTAAAGACTCACGGGGCATATCCAGGACATGGAAAAAATATGATGAGACATAAGAATATGTATAACCAGGGTCAAATAAATCCAAAGCATCTCAGCGACAGACTGAGATAATACCTGCGATCACTTCATCGGAGGCCATAACATCTGGCCTAGCTGAAACGCATACATACGGGCTTGACCTCCACATGCTCGACCTCCCCCTCTAGGCCGACCTCTAGCTGACTGACTACTACCCCTGGCTGCCTGGGTGGGTGGTGAAGTAACTGGAGCTGAAGTTGAAGGCTGGCTCCTCAGCTGAGATGGACCTCCAAGAAGATGAGGACACTGCCTCCTCATATGCCTGAACTCTCCACACTTATAACAAACCCCTGGAGCTGGAGACGGGGACTGAAAGGAACCCCTGGCACCAGAATGGTCACTAGGAGAACCATGCATAAAGGAATACTGAACTGATGGTGCTCGAGCTGCACTCTGGGCTGGAAGGGCACCGAATGAAGAACGGCCTGGCTGAGAACTGCGGGGACCATGCCCCGAAGATGCACCACTATAGGCTGGGCGGACTGACTGAGGAGGCCTGAACGAACGACCTCTACCATGCTAAAACTGTCCCCTGGAAGGAGCACCACTAGAACCACCCGATCCACGAGGCCTCTTGGCCTCCCTCTCCTCCTGCTCCTGGCGGCGAACCGACTAAATATCTCAAGCAATATCAAAAACCTGCTCGAAGGTAGCACCTGATACCCTCTCCCGAGTCATAAAAAGGCGGAGCTGATAAGTGAGGCCATCTACGAACCTCCTAATCCTCTCCCTATCAGTAGGGACCAACTCAGTGGCATGACGAGCCAACTCTGAAAACCGCATCTCATATTGCATCACTGATAGCTCCCCCTGACGCAGCTGCTCAAACTGCCTGCACTGCTCCTCCCTGTGAGACTGGGGTACATACTTCTCCAAGAAGATAGTGGAGAACTGCTACCAGGTGAGGGGTGATGAATCAACAGGCCTACGCCTCTCAAAAGACTCCCACCAAGTGAAAGCAGCACCAGAAAACTGAAAAATAGCAAACGAGACCCCACTGGTCTCCAGAATCCCAGCAGTACAAAGTATCCTCTAACACTTATCCAGAAAACCCTGGGCATCCTCGCCCTCAGCACCACTGAATGTCGGAGGCTGAATTGTACTAAATCTCTCTAGCCTACGCTACTCATCATCTGGCGTAGATGGAACCACAAAGTCCTGAACTGGAGCAACCGGCTGGGCTGGAACCGCCCCGGTGTCTGATGGCCCTGAGTAACCTGCTCAGGTGTCCGGGCAGCTGGAGTCTGATTGCCTCCCCCGGCTTGAGAAGTAACGGCAACTACCTGAGCAAGGGTGGTACATATAGTCAAGATCTGAGCCAAGGTCTCCTGAAGACCCGGAATAACAATAGGCACCGTCGGTGCTTGAGCCTGTCTCGCTGGAGCACCTGCGACGGGCACTTGATCCTGAATGGTAGGTGGACCCTCTAGTACTTCCCCCGTTGCTGCGCGGGCTGGTCCCCTACCTCTACCACAACCTCGACCGCGGCCTCGACCTCTCGCTGGTCTAGCTGGTGGCTGATCACCCTGATCGGTAGCGCGAGTCCTCACCATCTGTGAGGGAATGAAACAACAGAGGTTTAGATTTTTTTCCAGAATCAACAAAATGGCACGACATAATTCAAGAAAAATGAGATTGTTCCTAAGGGTTCTGCAGCCTCTCGAAGATAAGTACAGACGTCTCCGTACCGATCCGCAAGACTCTACTAAACCTGCTCATGACCGTTGAGTCCTATGTAACCTAGGCCCTGATACCAACTTGTCACGACCCCAAATCCTAAGTTGGCCATTATGGAGCCTATCATGGAACTAGGCTAGCCAACCATTACAGACTATCATAATCTTTCATAATTTGCAAAACTAGTAGATTAAAACAGCAATATGAGATAAACAATTTATACACTACCCCAAAACCTGGAGTCTACTATCATGAGCACCTAGGACGATAAATACAATGTACAATAAAGTGACTTTACTACTACAGAGTCTGAAGTATGAAAGATAACATTATGAACTGAGGAATGGAAAGGAGGTGAGCTGGGGACGCTGAGCAACTACCTCAATCCTCGAACAAACTCCAAGCACGTTCAAAAATCAACTAGCTAGATGGTCCGGTACTTGGATCTGCACACAGAGGTGCAAGGAGTAACGTGAGTACGCCAACTCAGTAAGTAATCAAAGTAACTAAAAACTTGAGTGTAGTGATGAGAATTTATAAATAATGATTTCATAAAACAGTAATTCAACTTTTATTAGAAGGCTCAGATAAAGAAGGGAGAGAAAAGCAGTCAAATTCACAATGTAACAACCATCCAGGCACATCATCTCTCATAACAAGTATCTCAGTCACTCGTGACTCCATTATCAGTATCTATGCTCACACTAAACACTCGCACTCAACAAGTACCATGAATACACACAACTGCTGCGGTGGGAAGCCCGATCCAATACATATACATATATATATACACACACACTGCTGCAGCATGAAACCCGATCCATATAACATACGTTGCAGCGTGCAACCTGATCCATATAATAGTCGACTGCGCCCACTGGGGGTGTACAGACTCCGGAGGGGCTCCTACAGCCTAAGTGCTATATTGCAGCGGCGTGCAGCCCGACTCAATATGTATATTGCTGCGGCGTGTATCCTGATCCATATATATAATATATATTGCTGCGGCGTGCAACCCGTTCCATATTTTATATATAACATATATATTGCTGCGGTGTGCAGCCCGATCCATAACTATCCTCACATATCTGGCTCTCGGACTCATTTACTCGTCCTCACAAGCCACTCGGGCAACCCATCTCAACTCACGGGACTCAACCCCAAAATACCTCTCTGAGTCTCAAAACAATGTGATAACAGTGAAAATAACGACAAGTAGAAAACATGACCGAGTTCCCAATTTTTCTATCAGGATAGTGTGAGAATAGTGTAAAAGTACCTCTGAGGGTCTAAACAGGTCGGCACAATGCCCCAAACACGGCTTACAGCCCATAAACAAGTATAAATTCCTAAAATACAGGATGTCGTAAGGTTTCAAATCGAATACGCGGCTTAATAATCGCTAGGGGACGGACCAAGTCACAATCCCTATTGGTGCACGCCCACACTCTCGTCACCTAGCATGTGCGTCACCTCATTTACCAAAACAATATAAAATACCGGGGTTTCATACCCTCAGGTTTAGAGTTACAATCGTTACTTACCTCAAAACAGTCCAAAAACTACTTCGCGATGCTCTTGCCCCTCGAATGGGCTCCCAAATGCTCTGAGTCTATCACAAATCAGATCAATAACATCAAAATATACTAGGGAGATGAACCCCAATATCAAAATTAGGCACAATTCCCAAAATTGGCTAAACTCGAGCCCCGGTCCCACGTCTCGGAATTTGATAAAAATCACGTCACAAGAATCCTTATTCTTTCTCGAGTCTACGCATATAAAACGCATCAAAATCCGACCACAAACGACCCCTAAATTCCTTAGTTATAAGTTTCAATTTCCCAAGCCCTAAACCCCCAATTTATTCCATTTAGTCCACTAATTCCAAGCCTAATCCGTCACATAATAACATAGAATCGAGTTTATAGTCCGAGAAACTTACCTCCACCGAAGACCCTCGAAATCCTTCTCCAAATTGCTCTTAAAATGACTCAACCCGCATGCAAAAAAGAAGAAAAATGCCAAAAATTCGCGGAGGCACATATTTATACTTCCTGCCCAGTTAACCCGCACTTGCGGAAGATTTTTCCGCACCAGCGGTCCCAGGTGCGCATCTGCGAAATATTACTTAAATCCGGATTTCCGCACATGCGACTCCACAGGTGCGATCCCTCGTCCGCATCTGCGGTCCCTCACTGAGCTGCCCAAATTCCGCATGTGCGGATTCCTTTCCGTTTATGCGGGCCCGCACTTGCGGTTCCCGATCCACAGGTGCGGTCACACTAGTAAAATGGCACCAGCAGCAGCTTTGCTGCAATTTCCAAAGTCCAAACCTCCGTTAACCATCCGAAATCAATCTCGAGCCCCTCGGGACCCCAACCAAACATACCAACACACCCTATAATCTCATTCAATCTTAGGCGAACCTTCGAAACACCAAAAACAACACAAAAACACAAAAATCACATCAAATTCAAGCCTATGAACTTTGAAACTTCTAAATTTCACCAAGGATGCCGAAACCATCCAAAACACATCCGATTGTCCTAAAATTTTGCACACGTATCCAAAATGCCATTATGAACCTACTCCAACTTCCAGAATTTCATTCTGACCTCAATAGCCTATTTTCCTTGCCGACCGAAAATCGCCAAAAACTCAACTTTGCCAATTCAAGCCAAATTCTACACCGGACATCAAAACTTCATTCCAAACACATTACCAAGTCCCAAATCAGCTAACGAAGCTATCCGAGCCATAAAATTTACATTCCGGGTTGTTTACCAATAAGTCAACTCCTAGTTGACTTTTCCAACTATTAAGCTAATTTAAGAGACTAAGTGTCTCAGTTCTCACCACGACCACTCCGAACCCGAACCAACCGAACCAACCGAACCAACACAACATAAATAGGATATGCAACATATGCTCAAATAGAAATGGGAGAAACGGGGCTAATCTCACGGAACGACCGGCCGGATCGTTACAGATTCAGAGCCGAATTTTAGTAAAAGTAGTATGGTTGGACTTTTAATTCAATGGGTTATCAAATTTTCTACGTTTTTTTGGGGTTCCGAGGCACGGGTTGGGTTTGACTTTTTGGTCGATTTTGGGATTTTGATTACCTTTATCAATTGAGTTTGTTTCCTTTGACATTATTTGATGTATTCGAGTTGCTTTTTGTTAGTTTCAAGCCGTTCGGATGGTCGTTACGCGTGGGACAACCTTTTTTACGAGCATCGTGTGGCTTGTTGGGTATTGGCTTTGGCTTGCTCGAGGTAAGTAACTCTTCTAAACTTAGTGCTGAGGGTATGAAACCCTGAAATACGTGTTATGTGATTGGTATTAAGGTGACACACATGCTAGGTGACGGGCGTGTGGGCGTGAACCATGTGAATTAGGACTCTGTTGTTTCCATGGCACACTATAGTAGTCCTATTTTATTAATATCCATGTTTTCACCATGCGATAAAGTAAATGAGCTTTCAATCATGCTAGATATCATGTTTAGGCTTTATGCCGCTACGGTTGGGACCCATAGTGGTCATTTCTTGATGTCATTTCACTAATTTTATTGATATTTCATAATCATTCACATTCATTTCATCATATTATATCTTAGTCTCAGTTGTTATTTATTGATACATCATATCATTGTTGTCGGGTTAGTTTCATGACATTGTGAGCCCACGAGTGAGGCTGGAGAGATTGATGACTGAGTGAGGCCTGAGAACTGTTTGTGAGGACATTGATACTATAGCATGAGAGTTGTCTGTGCGGATCCATAACATGTGAGTTGTCCGTGCAACACGTGAGTTGTCTGTGCGGATTATAGCGCTTGGCTGTAGGAACCCCTCCGGAGTCTGTACACCCCAGTGAGCGGGGTTGATTATATTGAGGGATGGATCTTCCCTTGACATGGATCTTGTCCAAAGCATTTATATACCTGGAGATGGATCTTCTCCATGGGGCTGGATTTTCCTTCCTCGGTATTGAGTTACTGATGGTCAGTGATGTATATATTCCGGTATGGATCTTCCCTAGGCCGTATGGGCCATATATAGTACCGAGTGGTTGAGAATGATAAGTGAAACGTGTGAGACAGTGATATTGAGTACTATGAGAGTGTGAGTACATGATTCGTCACTGAGATACATGGCATTTGCATGCACACATGACGTACATGCATATAGATGCATTTTTCCTCATGCTATACGGTATCACGTCATTCATGACTTTTTACACACATTGATATGAGGGCATAGAGAGGTATTTCACACTTGTTATCTGGAAAGAAAATGAAACATCTTATTTATTGTGGAAAGGATATTTGGAAAAATTACAGTTTTCAAACTTACTCGTATTTTTGGAATTTTCGGTAAAAGATTTGGGTTTTCACTTAGATAATTGAAAACCATGACTATTTTCTGGAACTGTGAACGAGCTGAGTATTTTTACTTCTGAGATACCTCTTTTATACTTGTATTATGCTGTTATGAACTATTGTGGGATATTGGTATTGGACCCGACCTTGTGTTAGCCCGTCACTTCTTTTAACCTAAGGTTAGGTTTGTTACTTACTAAGTACATGGGGTCGGTTGTACTCATACTACACTTCTGCACTTTGCGTGCAGATGTTGGTTGCTAATGTTGTTGTGTTTGATGGGAGTTTGATTGAAGATGTACTAGCGTCCTGGTTGTAGATGCCCCTTGTTCGTGGTAGCTTTAGATTTATAAAACTTTGTTTATGTACTTTTAAAATAGACGATGTATTTATTTCATTTCAGCTTTGTAAATTCTATTCTTAGAAGCTCATAATTTGTACTACCAGTCCTTGGGAAATGTATAAGATTTAGATATTTTGTTTTACTTAATTGTCTTATTAAATTTCGTTGAAATTGGATAGTTGTTAATTGGTTTACCTAGCGGATTACGTCTGGTGCCATCACGACTAGTTGAATTTTTGGTCGTGACAAGTTGGTATCAGAGCTCTAGGTTCATAGATTCTACAAGTCATGAGCAAGTGTCTATAAAGTCTTGCGGATCGGTACGATGACTTCCGTACCTATCTTCGAGAGGCTACAAGATATTTAGGATAAACTTCCCATCTTTCTTTTCCTTATCGTGCAGATTGATTCAGCTTGAAGCGTAACCCTTTGGATTCCTTCCACGCATTCGTATGCGCACATGAGCGCTCGGTATCAACTGTGCATCAATGGCCTACGATTACATAGTTGAGGTGCGAGATGTGACTTTGGCGTGCTGGTGATGGGCCAGTCTGGAGGACTTGAGGCCCGATTTTGACTGTAGCTTGAGCACGTAGATTTTGATTGTGGGAGCACGTGCTTTTGGGACTTATATGTCCGTTGGTATCCCTATTAGTTGAATTTGTGATTGGATGTCTATGTGGTGAGCATGATGTGACTGCAGGATGTGTCCAGATTGTTCGAATGTGACAGGAAGATTTACTTGAGAGGTAGCAAAGACTATTGGGTGTTTGATTTCTGTCTTGATTTGGCGTATGGTTCCGTGTTATGAATATATTAAAGGATCTTTCCTGTTGCTTAATGCTGAAAAGAATTAGGTTCTCGTGTCTTATTGTTGAGATCCAACTCAGGAAGAAGAAGCGATTGCGTAGTAGTTGTGGCTATGGAAGGTTATAGAGAGATATCAGTTTGATGCAAAACATATGGGTTATCTCCTGCGAGGTGTCCTGAGTTTGTGTGGTCCCTATGATGTTTTGTGGAGAGTTCTTGTCACCACCCAAATTTCCAACCCGCGGGATCGTGATGGCGCCTAACACAATACTTGCTAGGCAAGATTAATTAACCATTTTCTTTCGAACATTTACTTAGACGCAATAAGACAATTTAAAATAAACTAAATCCAATAATTTCCAATGCATGCCTTCACGGATAAAATAATAAATGAATGAATAAATCGAGCCACAAACTAAATATATAACTATGACGCTACCCCAGGGTTTGGTGTCAGAATTCACGAACTACTAATAATACTACAAATAATGGGCTGAAAGAAATAATGTATCTGTTTTGAGTGTAATAAAGCAGTCTCTATAAAACTAAGAGAAGACTCTAGGAATCTGTGGACGCCAGTAGATCTATCTTGTGTTTCCGAATGATGATATCGTCTACTAGGATCTCCTAACGCTGGTCGGTACCTGGATCTGCACAAAAGAGTGCAGAGTGTAGTATCAGTACAACCGACCCCATGTACTGAGTAAGTGCCGAGCCTAACCTCGGCGAAGTAGTGACAAGGCTAGGACAAGACACCACATAAAACCTGTACATCGAAAACATGCTAACAGGAAATAATGGCAATTAAAGAATGTAACCAGCAATTAATGGGAAGGGAGCATGCGATGGGGAATTTTTCCTTCTTTTTTTTTTCATTAGGAATGGGGATAACAATAAGACAAGCACAGACAATGATCAAGAATAATATTAGCTATTAATAATAGAAATGGAACTTGCACGACATCACCCTTCGTGCTTTTACTCTCTGCCTCACCAAATAATAAATAGAATACACGGCATAACCCTTCGTGCTTTTACTCTCATCCTCACCAGATTATAATTAAGAATGCACGGTACCACCCTTCGTGCTTTACTCTCTTCCTCACATGATAAATAAATCACGCACGGCATCACCCTTCGTGCTTTAAACTCTTCCTCCCAATATGATTAAGTCATGCACGACATCACCCTTAGTGCTTTACACTCTTCCTCACAATCTAATCAAATCATCAATAACATAAAAATGGTATTTCACAAGAAACAATATTTCCTCATAATTTCTATCACCATCTAATATTTCAATCTCAACTCAATATTCTCAAAGGAATTTCACAAGCAATCAATATTTCATCATGGTTACTATCATCATTTATCATTTCAATCTCAACTTGGGATTTAGAATAATAATCACCTCGGTGGAACCGGATACTAATCTTTCAATATTTCACTAACAACAATTATCACAGATGATAGGCTTTAAGACAACCAGAATAACAAGAAATAGCATTTACTCGCATGGTATGACCTGACCACAACGTATAGGTACTCGTCACCTCACCTATACATTGGATTTAGCAAACAAACAGGTAACAAGTAGTCATACAATACCTATTCCCTCAAGATAAGGTTAGACACAACACTTACCTCAATTCCACAGGAAACCACTGCTCTAACACGACCTTTCGTTTAGAATCTGCCTCTAACCCGCTCGAATCTAATCACAGTTGGTTCAGTATCATCAATTATTGCTTAAAGGAATCAACTTTAATGAAACTCTGTGGTTTTCCTATGTTTTCTGATCAAAATACAAAAATCGACCTTGGGCCCGCTTGGTCTAAACTCGAGGTTCGGACCAAAACCCATTTATCCAATCTCCACCGAGCCCGGATATGCAATTGGTATTGGAATCCGACCTTAATTCGAGGTCCAATTCCCCAAATTTTGAAATTCCTAAGTTCTACCCAAAAATCCAATTTTTACCATGAAAACTTTAGAATTTTGTTTGTAATCTTGTTAAAAGTTGTTAAGGAATGAAAGGAATTAGTTAGAGATGAATTACCAATGATTTGGAGAAGTTTGGGTCTTTGGAAAATCGCCTATGGAGGTTTAGGGTTTGAGAGAATTGAAAAAAAGTGAAAAACCCGTAAACCTTGGGATTTCTGGGGTGTTTTGCTAATGCGATAAAAAATGTCGCATTGGCGACAAAGTGGCATTTCACATTTGCGACCCAAGACCTCGCAAATTCGAGATCTGAGGCTGGCCATTGACTTCGCAATTGCGAACCCCGATCTCGCATTTTCGAGATCTGAGGCCTGCAAAACCAGATGTTCAGCTGTTGGGGTATTTTTCTAAGTCTAGACACTTTGTAGCCTACCCGAAACTCACCCGAGCCCTCGGGGCTAACCAAACATGGACGCAAGTCTAAAAACATCATACGAACTTGCTCGTACGATCAAATCATCAAAATAACATCAAAATCTAGAGATTTAACCTCAAAACTCAAGATTTTCTCAAGAACACTCAAATTTCTAACTTTTCAACCGGATGTCCGAATTACATCAAATCATCTCCGATTCTCAAGAAATTTCATAGATAGGACTTAAATAACATAACGAACTTTTTTCAGGCTCCGGAACCAAAATACGGGCCCGATACCATCAATTTCACATATTATTTCATTTCTTTATTTCTTAAATTAACCAGCAGAACAATTTTCTTCAAAAATTATTTTCTTAGGCTAGGGACCGTGGAATTCAATTCCGGGCATACGCCTAAGTCCATGTTTTATTGCGGACCTCCCTGGATCGTCGGAACACAGATCCGGGTCCATTTACCAAAAATTTTGACCACAGTCAACTAAAACCAAATTTTAACTCTAGAAATTACTATTTTTCATATTTTCACATAAAAGCTTTCCGGTTTCACGCCTAGACTGCGCACGCAAATCAAGGTAATTAAAATTAACCTTTTTATGGCTAGTAGGCCTAGAATTAGGTCTGATTTCATAAAATGACCCCTTGGGTCATCACAATCTCCACCTCTAAAACACACGTTCGTCCTCGAACGGACATAGAAAATTACCTGAATTGGCAAACAATTGGGGATATCTACTCTGCATGTCCGACTCAGACTCCCAAGTAGCTGCCTCAACAGGCTGACCCCTCTACTGCACTCAAATAGAAGGGTAACTCTTTGATCTCTGCTGGCAAACCTGCCGATCTAGAATAGCTACCGGCTCCTCCTCATAAGTCAAATCTTTGTCCAATTGGACAGAGCTAAAGTCTAACACGTGGGACGGGTCACCATGATATTTTCGGAGCATAGATACATGAAATATCAGATGAACTGAGGAGATACCTGGAGGCAACGCAAGTCTATAAGCTACCTTCCCCACTCTATCAAGAATCTCAAATTGCCCGATATACCTAGGGCTCAACTTACCCTTCTTCCCAAATATCATAACACCCTTCATGGGCGATACCCGAAGTAATACTCTCTCTCCAACCATGAATGCCACATCCCGAACCTTACGGTCGGCGTAACTCTTTTGCCTAGACTGAGCAGCACGAAGTCGATCCTGTATAATCTTGAAATTATCTAAGGCTTCTTGAACTAAGTCTATACCCAATACCCGAGCCTCTCCCGGCTCAAACCATCCAACTGGAGATCTACGTCGTCTACCATATAATGTCTCATAAGGAGCCATCTGAATGCTCGACTGATAACTATTATTATAGGCAAACTCCGCTAACTGCAAGAACTGATCCCAAGAACCTCCAAAGTTAATAACACAAGTGCGGAGCATATCCTCTAAAATATGAATAGTACGCCCGGACTGCCCGTCCGTCTGAGGATGAAATGAAATGTGCTGATTTAGTCAACTATCCACAATAACCCAAACGGCATCGAACTTCCTCTGAGTTCGTGGGAGTCCAACAACGAAGTCCATAGTGATACTCACTTCCACTCAGGAATCTCTATCTGCTGAAGTAAACCACCGGGTCTCTGATGCTCATATTTCAACTGTTGGAATTCAAACAACGATCCACATAAGCAACAATATCCTTTTTCATCCTTCGCCACCAGTAGTGCTGCCGCAGGGCCTGGTACATCTTAGCAGCATCCGGGTGAATAGAATACTTAGAACTGTGAGCTTCTTCAAGAATGAACTCACGAAGGCCACCAACGTTAGGCACACATATACGACCTTACGTCCTCAAAACACCATCATCTCCAACTGTAACCTTCTTGGCACCACCATGCCGAACTGTGTCCTTAAGGACCATCATGTGCGGGTCGTCATCCTGCCAATCTCTGATGTGCTCGAATAAGGAAGACCGAGCAACTGTACAAGCTAAGACATGGCTGGGCGAAATATCCAACCTCACGAACTGGTTAGCTAATGTCTGAATATATGAAGCTAACGGTCTCTCACCAACTGTAATACATGCAAGGCTACCCATACTTACTACTTTCCTACTCAATGCATCGGCCACCATATTGGCCTTCCCAGGATGATACAATATAGTGAATTCATAATCTTTCAATAACTCTAACCATCTCCACTGTCTCAAATTAAGATCCTTTTGCTTGAACAAGTACTTGAGGCTATGATGATCCGTGTAAACCTTACATGGCACGCCATAAAGATAGTTCCTCCATATTTTCAATGCATGAATTATGGCTGCCAACTCTAAGTCATGTACAGGATAATTCTTCTCATGAGTCTTTAACTGCCAAGACGCGTATGCTATCACCCTGCCCTCCTGCATTAATACCGTTCCCAACCCAACACGGGAAGCATCACAATACACCGTGAAAGATCCTGAACCTAATGGTAACACCAACACCGGTGTTGAAGTCAAGGCAGTCTTGATCTTTTGAAAGCTCGCCTCACACTCGTCCAACCATTTAAATGGAGAACCTTTCTGAGTCAGTCTCTTTATTAGGGCTGCTATAGATGATAATCCTTCCACAAAACGATGGTAGTATCCCGCTAAACCCAAGAAGCTCCTGATTTCCGTGGCTAAAGTGGGTCTAGGCCAGTTCTTGATTGCCTCTATCTTCTTAGAATCTACTTGAATACCCTCTACTGATATGACGTGACCCAAGAAAGCTACTGAGTCTAACCAGAACTCACACTTTAAAATTTTTGCATATAACTTATTGTCCCTCAAAGTCCGGAGTGCTATACGGAGGTGCTGTTCATGCTCCTCCCGACTGCGGGA